>BQNB010021304.1:8695-63550 GCA_026074375.1 Tanacetum coccineum | reverse complement strand
GCTGCTGTGTAATTTTGTTGAAAAATATCTGGGTACTGTTCGTTTTGGCAATGATCAATTTGCTCTAATTCTTGGTTATAGAGATTTAGTTCAAGGAAATATCACGATCAACAGGGTTTATTACGTCGGAGGCCTCAATTACAATCTCTTCTTGGTTGGTCAATTTTGTGATGCGGATTTGGAGGTTGCTTTTCGGAAATCTACGTGTTTCGTTAGAGATCTTCAAGGAAACGATTTACTTACCGGTAATCGTGGATCTGATCTCTATACAGTTTCTCTTCAAGAAACAACTTCATCAACTTCAATCTATCTCATGGCTAAAGCCTCACCAACTCAAGCATGGTTATGGCATCGAAGACTTTCTCATCTTAACTTCGATTACATCAACTTGCTTTCAAAGAAAGATGTCATGATTGGTTTACCAAAGTTGAAATATGTAAAGATTCAACTATGTTCCTCTTGTGAAGTGAGTAAAGCAAAAAGGAGTTCATTTAAGAGAAAGACTGTTCCATGTTCAAAAGGATAGTTAAATTTGCTTCATATGGACTTATGTGGTCCAATGCGGGTTGCTAGCATAAATGGAAAGAAATATATTCTGGTAATTGTAGACGACTATTCAAGATATACTTGGACTCTCTTTCTACGTTCCAAGGATGAAACACCAGAAGTTTTAAAAGATTTTCTCATAATGATTCAACGAAATTTTAAGCCCTAGTAAATCTTGTTCAAACTGACAAAGTCACAGAGTTCTTAAACAAGACGCTTCATGCATTCTTCAAAGAAGAAGGAATTGAGCATCAAACTTCCACTCCTCGAACACCTGAACAAAACAGTGTTGTCAAAAGACGAAACCGTACTCTAGTTGAGGCTACTCGAATGATGCTTTTAGCTTCTAAACTTCCTTTGTTCTTTTGGGCTGAAGCAATTGCAACCGCATGCTATACTCAAAACAGATCTATCATTATCCTGACACATGAGAAAACGGCATTTCACATCATCAATGACAGAAAACCTTCAATTAAACACCTTCACATTTTTGGTTGCACTTGTTACCTAACCAGAAATGGTGAAAATTTAGATAAGATGAAAGAAAAAGGGGATCCGTGCATTTTGGTGGGATACTCCACTCAGTCAAAGGGATATCGTGTTTACAACAAGAGAACAAGATTAATAGTTGAATCCATACATCTCCGATTTGATGAGATCAAAGAGATGTCAGAGACGTCTGTTGCTAATGACACTTCAGGACTCGTTCCTCAATGACAAAAGGCGTCAGATTATGACAACTCTGACCCCGACCCACAACTACAAAATGTTTCTCCTTCAGTAGATACAACTGTTCCATTACAACAAGAGTTGGATCTTCTATTTGGTCCTTTGTATGATAAATTTTTCAATGCGGGTACTTTACGTGTCAACAAGTCTTCTTCTCCCACTGACAATTCTGCTCAACAAGACACACTACCTTCAACGAATATTCACCCTACAACAGAACCATCAACTCCAACACATGTCAATGTTGAAGAAAACAACAATGATTAAGTAGAATTTACCAATCCTTTCTATACATCAGTACAAGAAGTTGATGAGTCTTTCTCACGCAATATTGGTAATTCAAATATGCATACCTTTAATCAACCTTAAGATTCCGAATATCGATGGACAAAAGATCACCCGTTAACTCAAGTTTGTAGAAATCCATCGAAGCCAGTGCAAACAAGATGACAACTTGTAACCGATCTTGAAATGTGTATGTTCGCGCTCACCGTGAGTACTGCGGAACCAAAAAACATTAAGGAGGCAATGGCTGATTCAGCATGGATAGAAGCAATGCAGGAAGAGCTTCATCAGTTTGATAGACTCCAAGTTTGGGAACTCATTGACAAACCCTTTGTCAAGAACGTAATCAAGCTAAAGTGGTTATGGAAAAACAAAAAGGATGAAGACCAAACTGTAATTCTTAACAAAGCACGACTTGTAGCTAAAGGTTATGCTCAGGAAGAGGGTATTGATTTCGAAGAATCATTTGCTCCAGTTGCTCGCTTGGAAGCTGTTCGGATTTTCGCCGCATATGTTGCACACAAGTCTTTTCCAATTTATCAGATGGACGTGAAAACGGCATTTCTTAATGGTCCACTGAAGGAGGAGGTTTATGTTGCACAACCAGACGGGTTCGTTGATCCTGATCATCCAGAAAAGGTTTACCTTCTAAGGAAAGCTCTATATGGATTAAAGCAAGCTCCAAGAGCCTGGTATGATGAACTCTCAAAATTCCTGATAACCAAAGGTTTTACTAAAGGTATCATTGACCCGACTCTATTCACGATAAAATACGGGGAGGACATTCTACTTGTGCAAATTTACGTTGATGACATTATTTTTGGTTCCACAAACCTTACATTTTCTAAACGATTTGAAAAATTAATGCACAGTAGATTTGAGATGTCCTTAATGGAGGAAATGAAATTCTTTTTAGGACTTCAGATCCACCAATCCCCACGCGGTATCTTTATCAATCAGGCCAAGTACGCTTTAGAGATACTTAAAAACATGGTATGGAAAAAGGACAAAGCATTGGTACACCAATGGCTACGAAGCCTAAATTAGATGCAGACTTGAGTGGTGAACCCGTAGACCAAACTGACTAACTTATGTTTTTGACATCTAGTAGACCCAGACATGTGCAGCAGTTTGTTATTTGTGCAAGATATCAGCATGATCGACTATAAATAACACTCAAAGAGGTTAAAAAGTTATCTTTCTGTGATAATTAAGGGGTACCAATTATCATGGACTTTGTATCGATGGATTCTGGCTTTGAACTAACAAAACTTTTTTGATGTCGATCAGCCGGATGTATTGATACCCGCAAAAGCACTTCTGGAGGAATACAATTCCTAGGTGATAAGTTAGTTAGCTAGATGTCAAAGAAGCAAGACTGTACGGCAATGTCATCAACAAAGGCTGAGTACATGGCATTATCTGCAAGTTGTGCTCAAGTAATGTAGATGAGGACACAGCTTAAAGATTATGGCTTAAACTACAACAAGATACCATTATACTGTGACTCTTAGTCAGCCATATCAATCTCATGCAACCTCGTACAGCACTCTCGTACCAAGCACATCCATACTCGATATCATTTAATCAAGGAACAGGTTGAAAATGGTATAATTGAATTGTACTTTGTCAGAACTGAATACCAATTAGCTGATATGTTTACTAAACCCTTACCAGAAGATAGGTTTTAGTATCTCGTCAGACGAATTGGTATGTGATGTTTGACTCTAGCAGAACTGGAGGTTCTGACAAACAAATCTGCTTGATAATCCATCAAACATCACTTGTACATATTTTTGAAAAAAATAAATAAATACAAAAATATAAAATTTCAAAAGGAAAATACAAAATCAAAAAATCAGAAAATGTTTCACAAAAAGAATCTTCTCGACATGTCTCTTGGAATCGATAACATTTACGTACTAGAAATGTTGATTAACATCAGACAACGGGCATGTTAAATGAAGTTCGAACTGGAGGTTTTATAGGCTTTAAAAATGTCATTTCTAATTCTCTTTA
The DNA here is from genome assembly GCA_026074375.1 of Tanacetum coccineum. Classification (NCBI taxonomy): domain Eukaryota; kingdom Viridiplantae; phylum Streptophyta; class Magnoliopsida; order Asterales; family Asteraceae; genus Tanacetum; species Tanacetum coccineum. The sequence goes on along the minus strand of BQNB010021304.1, from coordinate 59,971 downwards.
TGACTTGTAATTGCTCTCTGATTACAACTCGTACCCAAACGACAAAGGAGAGTGTACGTTTCAGTGCGCTTATCCCTAAAGTTAGAAGATAAGTCTTCTAACATTTGGTTTTTCAAAAAGTTGAACACAATTTTTCAATAATTTATCAATGATAATTCATAATCTTTCAAAATTGTGTGTTCAACACTCCATCCCTCATAAAGTTTTACACGACAATTCTTCTACATTTAGTGTCATTTTCAAAATGAGTCAATGTTTGAGGGAGTGTTTCAAAAAACAAATGTTTTAATGATTTGGATACATCACTCACGAAAAATTCTTATGTATTCAAAACATTATCAAAAATGTCTTAATAACAACACAGAATTAATAATGACTACTCAATAGATTGTATGTTATAAGATGATTAAGTGATTGAGCACAAATTTTCCAAGAATTCTTCAATGACAATTTCATAATCTTTCAAAAATTAGTGCTCAACAATGCTAACCTTAATTTTATTTCTCTTTTACAAATTGGTATCATTTTTTGTGTCATACATATGTACAAAATGAGGGGGAACAAGTTAATGTTCCATATAATTCATGCTGAATATGGTAACTACCACGGATTTTTATGATAAATTTTAATTTAACAAGGTATTTCAAAAACTAAGTGAATTAGTATTTAAAATAAGGGGAGAAATGTAATTAAAATGTGATCTTGAAAATAATAAGTGATCTAATGACTTAAAGTGCTTGATACTTCGGAAAAGGTTTTATGGTTACGATCTCATACCCAACAACATCTTAATTCATGACGATTCTGAAGTCATAAGGTGGTTATGTTAGGTATTAGTCCTATGATCCAACCAAAACCAGAGGGATCTACCCAAGGACACTCCATAGTTAGAAATAGTAGTCCTTAGTTATGATTGGAGATGAATGAGTATAAGGGAATAATGCGGACTAAGATTGAGCTAACACTAGACCAATCACAACAAGGTGTTAGTAATGACGTCTTGGTAAGCATTGAAGGGGTTAAAGAATGAAAAAGAAATATATAGATAAAGGGTGAAAAGAAAGAAGCCCTCTCTACACCTTAGGCAGAAACCGGGTCAATACATAATCTATTAGTTTTCACAAAGATGAATTCTGATATTGTAAGCGTTATGGAAGCTCGGTCTTTATTTAATATATATTGTAATAGGCTAGCTACGGGTATCGGGCTCGTTATTCAAATCTAATATTGTAAGCGTTATGGGCTTAAGCCCATAAGACCCGAGCCCGGCCCATGATTAAAATAAGAAACGGCCCATACAAAGCCTCATATGGCCTGGCCCATTACTTGGTATAAATACCCCTCTCTAAGTGTGGAGAGGGTGTTGGTCTCATTTGTTTTCACACACTTGTGTAATCAACCACTCTCTTATTTTCTCTCTACTTTCTCTCTCTTGTTTCTCTCTCTAAAATTCTTCTTATCATTTCTTCTCATCTTATTTTTCTTGTTCAAATGGTGAAGTGAAGGTGATTATTGGTTCAGACAAGTGTCGAATTTATGAAAAATGTTAAAAAATAAGGTTTTAAACCTTAGAAAACGTTGTATAAACGTACGGGTCATGTCGAAAATTCGTAAAAAGTTTATACTTAGAAATTTTCTTAAAAACATGATTTTTGTTACCGTGTTGTCTGCTTTAAGACGCTCCGGTAATGAGAACGGCTAGTGCAGCTGCTGTAACCTTTTCTCCTTTTGTGTTCTGAATATTTCATTTTTAGTCCTTTGACTATTTGACGTTTGTCAGTTTATTCAGATATTGTACCATGATGACGGTGGTGATTTTATGAGAATTGTGGTAATTTAAGGTTTATTTTGAATAATAATCCTTTTTAGAGGTTATTATTATGTTAGTTAAGTTCCAGGTGGTTGGTTTGTGAAATTTCAATAAGTGCCGAAAAATGAGTCCGTGACACGACCGTTAATGTCCCAGATAAGTTTTTTGAATGGGTTTTAAAGTGTAAAATAGGTCGTGTAATTTACTCTAGTAATGGAAAAGTATATTTTTAGGTGAATAAAACGCTAATTAAACTTTGGAGAAAATTTTTACGATCAATTTTTATGAGTTTTAAGTGATCCCTCGACACAAAAGAAAGAGACCGATCCCTTAGTGCTATGAACGTCTAAAACACCAAGGAGACACAAGGCACTTATTTAGGCAAGCGTAAATCCCCTTGTAAAGTCTTGTCTCATTTGATCAAAAACACCCCATTTTCGCCAAAAAAACACATAAAAACTTTTGTTTACTTTTCTTCTTTCCTTGGCTGATCCGAGCAGCTATACACTAAAAATAACACTCATTTTTGAAGTTCTAATCAAGAGCAGGAAGGTCTAAGTCATCCGGGTTGATACCAATAGGCGTGGGTTCATAAAAACAACGTTTGGGTTGTCGGTTCACGTCGAGAAAATCTATATTTTTGAAGATATTCTGTAAGTTTTCTAAATTTAAATTACGTGTCCGCTTTTGGGTTTATATTGATGCATAGATGTTAGTTGTACAAGTTGATCATCGTAAAAATCATTTTTTGGAAACGAAACGAATATAAAAGCGGTGTTTGGTTGCGTCGAATAAGAAAAGAAACAAAGGAGGATTTTGTGTATTTTGATATTGGGTCGTGATGTTGAAAAACATATATTGGCTAGATATCTTATTTTGTATAGTAGCTGTATAGCTTATTTTGTGGCTTTTCCGGGGTAGCTTATTTCTGGAGCTTAAAAGCTATAAGGCCCAATAAGCACAAAAAACCGTGGCTTATATGTTGGCTTTACTAATGGTCCGAATTATTTCTAGCTTAATAGTAATGACTTATGTATACAAAGTAGACATTAGTTTTGGGCTTGGATCGTATTTTGGACGTAATAAATACCATTATCAGGGACCCTTTGTTTGGGACTTAAAGCCGCAATAAGGATATTTTAGTCATATTAAGAGTTTTTTTGATGATTTTTGAAAAGAAATGTATTTCCGAAGTGACATTGACGTTATTTGGGAAAAACGTTTTAGTAAACGTTAAATATTGAGATATTGGCACAACTTTTGGGTTTAAGGTCAAACCTACGAGCTCACCAACATTATTGTTGACATTTTCGAGTATCATTTTCAGGTGTGAAGTGAAAGATGAATATTGGTGATATGTGACAGCAGGCTTAGGAGTATCATGGTGTGGTTTTTCATGTGAAGCCTTACTTGTTTATTTGTTTGGTTCTTATTATTTGGAAGTTTTGGTTTAAGTTTAGATTTCGACCCCTGTGTGGGCATTTGGAATTTGTAAGAGATATTGGGATTTGATATGAATTGTGGAACATCACTCAAGGATTGTTCGAGGGTTAATGGTAATTCGTAACACTGAAGTTTATGCATTGTAGTTTTCTCTATATTGTATCTTGTGTTATGATAGATCATTATGTTGCACTCTCGAGTTTCCACCATTTTCGGGGTGTGACAGATTGGTAATCAGAGTCAAGGTTATAGAGAACTAGGTGGGTTGGCCTAGACTATAACCTAAGATCCATCATTTAGTTACGTATAGGATCTATGTGCGTGTGTATCGCTTTTTCTGCTTTCGCGTGTTCGCGTTTGGGGCTTTAGTTATGTCATTCATAAAATGTGATCTTAATATTGAGTACGGACTGGTGGAAGGATGCGATATAAAACGGTGGCCAACATAGTTATTAAAAAAGTATCACAACTTACCTCATACACGGAAATACCGTTCACACAAATCGATGTTGACACCATAAAATGGTATTATGTGTAAAATCATATATATAGTAAGATATTCTATATATATGTTAGTCTTCCTACCTACCTAACGTTGCCAAGATCTCCCTCGTGTTGAAATATTCCGCTAGGATAGACCCTAAAGTGCTTGGCCAGCCAGTTGCCCAATTACGAGGAGGCGGAACGGGTGAACGGTTGGTAGATGTGGGAGTAGTAAGAGACTTAGGGAGGTAATGATAAGCGTGTTGAACGAATTGACTGGTCAAGGTAATGACCAGGAGGAGCTATTGGGAATGTAGAGGGAGTCAATAGGGGTGTAGGAGGAGCACCTGACTTCTCGACAATCATTGCCCAACAATTGCAGGACCTCTTACCCGCCATTTTAGCTCAGGTTGGTAACTAATGAAATGTTGGAAATAAAAATGGTAATGTGGTTAATGAGAATGTTAGGAATGTGTTAGTGAATGGCAACCGGTAGGTTGTTCAACAAGGAGGTATCTTAGGTTTGAATCCTAAGGAATATGATGGTAAGAGAGGAGTTGTAGTGTCTTACTCGATGATTGAGAAAATAGGTCCGTACAGATATGAGTGGTGTAGTAGTATTGACCAAAAAGTAAAATATACTGTTTGGTTCAATTATAGGTAAGCTTTAAACGTGGTGGAACCTCAAATCCGCACCTAAGCTTGTAAGGTATGAGTTAGTATGTCATGGAATAACTTTAAGTTTATGATGATAGAAGAGTTTTGTCCTAGTCATGAGATGCAAAAGTTGGAAACTGGGCTGTGGAATCATGTTATGGTCGGGGCGGGCCATGCGGCTTATACTGATAGGTTTCATGAGTTGTCTAAGTTAGTTCCGCATTTAGTGACCCCAGAAAGTAGGAAGATTGAGAGATACGTGTATGTACTTGCTCCACAGATTTCGTGGATGGTGGCAACAACGTATGCAAAAGAACTATGCAGAGGTCTATGCATAAATGTGGTGCAACTGACGCTTGATGCTTGTTAAGCATAGACCTATTGAAATATTGGTCACAAACCTATCTTAATGCGCTTGTTATGTTTGGGTCAAAGGTCGAAAGAATTCCCTTGCATAATTGGTAGACATACTTACTATTGTGATTATCCGTCATTTGTGGCTTGTGTGCTTTGTTTGTGATTGAGCATATCTTTACATATCATTTCTAGACTCATGTCTCTCTAAGCCTAAACAAACATGTTTTAATCATCTTGGTATAATATAAACCATTTCTAGCATTTGGTATAACTTAGTTGTTAAATCAAATATGAGTCTAATGATCGTGACAATCATTTGGACTTTCTTTCTAAACTACTTTTTGAATCAGAAAACGCACTACTCCCTTGGGACGACCTGAACTTACCTAGACTCTACTACACTTGAAAGGGTATACTTTCCCGTGTGTTTCCGTCTATTAATCGGTAATTCTAGTAGTATAAATTTAAAGCTTTTAAAACACATCAAAGTTTTTGGTGCCGTTGTCGGGGAGTTTGTTGGTCTTGTTTTCATTCAAATAGTGGTTTATACTTGTTTGACATCTCGTTGCTATGCAATTTTCATGTTAAAACTGCTTAAACATCTTTCTGCTACTGAAAGTGCGTCGGTTTTTCTGTTAAAACAGCCATACTCCCCAGGAAATACTGCAAGTACGTCGTACTTACTCCTAAGTACGTCGCACTTTTTAACTGCCACAAAATATTTTCTCGGATTGTGTCTTAAAAACCCCATAAACAAGTATAATGCTTAATTCAGATATTAAGAGCATGAGGCTTCTGTTTTGTGTAATTGTATTGCTTAAATTATTGCATTTGTATCATTTGCCAATTAAATGGAAATTACAAAAATATTTGTGTTCTTATTTGATCTATACTTATGTGGATTTAAGGTTGCTTTGTTGCTTTTTCTGAACAAGATCTATTTGTTTATATTCTGTTAATGCTATTTGAGTGTTTGTGTCGTTTTGTGAATCATAATAATATGCTTATGCTGAACCTGAAAAACTTGCAAGTGCGCCGGTTTCAATCCAAAACCGCCGCACTTCTAAAAAATCAATTTTTTTTATTTCTGAGTTATTTTTCTTTCTTCATGTTTATCTTGTTTTATGGCATGTTTATGTTTATATAATAAAACGTGTTTTGCTTGTTAATGCTGTCTATAAAGCTTCTATAAAAATCCATAAAACACATAAACAATATAAAAAGTCGAAAAAATTATAGAAAGTACGCCGCACAATTAATTTTGTGTGCCGCACTTTGCACCTGCATTATAAAAAATCCGGATTTGTATAAAAATAATAACCAGATGCAATTTATTTATGTTTTTATTTGTTTTGCTTTCTTGTGTATGTGTGTTTGCTTGCGTGCTTTAAATAATGGAAAAAAAATTAAAATGTTAAAAACCATAAAATAAAATAAAAATAGTTTTCTTATCTACCTTTTTAATATGTGTGATTGTGTATGTCGTGATTGTTTGTGTCTGTTATATGTTAATATATGTATTGTTAACTAATAAAGTTTGGGAAATAAAAAAATATATATAAAAATGTGTTTTCTATCATAAGAGTTGAATATGCGACAGCGTTGCTGGATAGAGTTGTTTCATGATTATGACTGTGAAATTCGCTACCATCCTGGTAAGGCGAATGTGGTGGCTGATGCCCTAAGTAGGAAGGAAAGAGTAAAAGCTTAGAGAGTTAGAGTTATGAATATGATCCTTCAGTCGAGTATCAAAGATAGGATACTGGCGGCTCAGAAATAGGCTGTGGATGAGTTTGCAGTATTGCAGAAAGGTTTAGATGAGATGAAAGAACAGAGAAGTGATGGAACTTTGTACTACCTGTATCGAATATGGGTACCTTTGAAGGGTGAGGTGAGAACCCTGATAATGGATGAAGCCCATAAGTCAAAGTACTATGTACACCCATGAGCTGATAAGATGTATTATGATTTGAGAGATAGGTATTGGTGGCATAGAATGAAAAATGATATAGCTGAATATGTTAGTAAGTGTTTGACTTGTCTGAAGGTTAAGGCTGAGCATCAAAGGCCATCTAGCCTGCTCCAGCAACCTGAGATCCCCGTATGGAAATGAAAAGGGATAGCTATGGATTTTGTGACTAAGTTGCCTAGGACTAGTAGTGGGCATGACGCAATCTGGGTCGTTGTGGATCGATTGACTAAGTCTGCTCATTTTCTACCTATGCGTAAGGATTATAAGATGGAAAGCTTGGCTAGATTGTATTTGGATGAGATATTTGCTAGACATGGTGTGCCGATCTCGATTATATCAGATCGTGATAGTCGTTTCACATCGAGGTTTTGGCAGTCAATGCAAGAGGCATTATGGACTCGTTTAGATATGAGTAGGGCTTATCACCCTCAGACCGATGGTCAGAGTGAGCGTACTATTCAGACTTTGAAAGACATGCTTAGAGCGTGCGTCCTGGAATTCGGAAGAAGTTGGGATGTTCATCTTCCGTTAGTTGAGTTTTCGTATAACAATAGTTATCATTCTAGTGTGAGATTTGCTCCGTTTGAGGCATTGTATGGTAGAAAGTATCGTTCGTTAATTATGTGGGCTGAGGTTGGAGAAGGTCAGTTGATAGGACCTGAGTTAGTGCAAGAGACTACTGAGAAGATCTCGCAGATTAATGATAAACTTAAGGTTGCGCGTGATCATCCGAAAAGTTATGCTGATAAGAGGAGGAAGCCTCTAGAGTTTAGTGTAGGTGACTATGTCTAGCTCAAAGTGTCGCCTTGGAAAGGTGTGGTATGCTTTGTGAAGAAGGAAAAGTTAGCACCTAGGTTTGTTGTATCGTTTGAGATTATTGAGAAAGTAGGCCCTGTGGCCTATCGATTAGATTTGCCTGAGGAATTGAATGGTGTTCATGACACGTTTCACGTGTCGAACCTTAAGAAGTGTTTGGTTGATCCAACACTGCAAGTGCCTTTGGATGAGATTCGAGTTGATGCTAAGTTAAATTTTATAGAAGATCCTGTGGAAATTTTGGAAAAAGAGATTAAGAAGTTGAAGCGTAGTAGGATTGCCATCGTCAAGGTTCGGTGGAATTCGAAACGTGGCCCTAAATTCACGAGGGAACGTGAAGATCAGATGAAGTTGAAGTGCCCGCATTTGTTAGTGATGTTAGTATTTGAATTTTGGGGATGAAATTCTTTTAATGGGGGTAGAATGTAACCTTTGCCCCTTTTGTATTCTGAATATTTCATTTATAGTCCTTTGACTATTTGACTTTTGTCAGTTTATTCAAATTTTTGTACCGAGTTGACGGTGGTGATGTTATGAGATATGTAATGAATTGTGGTTTATTGTGATTAATAATCTCTTTTGGAAGGTATTATTGTGTTATGTGTATTCCGGGTGGTTTGACCCGTAAATTTTGAGAAATGCCAAAAAACAAGTCTGACACGTCTGTTAATGTCCAAATGAGTTTTGAAGGGTGTAAAGTGAAAATATGTCGTGTAAATACTCTAGGTTAATAGAAAATTATTTTTAAAGTGAATAAAAATGCTAATTAACTTTGGGGTAAATTTTACGGTTGAGTTTTACGAGTATTTAAGTGATCCCGACACGAAAAGAAAGGCCCGAGACCCCATGGGATACCATGGCCGGTTAAAACAAGACTAGGGAGACAAGGTGGCTTGATTTTAGCTAACCTTGTCCAAATTGTACATAAGATGCTTTCCTTATCCTCATTTTTACACATAGTTCATTTTCAAAATCAAAAAATATCCTCTCCCTTCTCTCTTGTGTTCGTCCGCACCTGCAACACACACACCATTATAATTTTTGAAGTTTGATCAATAAAACATGAAGACATAAATATTTAAGGTTGATTCTAGTGTTTGGTTATTCATTTAAACAACGTTTGGGTTGTCCGGTTCGTGTCGAAATCTACAAATTTGAAGATTTTCTTGTAAGTTTTCAAATTTAAATTTCGTTTTCCCTTTTGGGTTTATTTTGATGCATAGATGTTAGTTGTACAAGTTGATTGTTGTGAAAATTGATTTTTGGAAGCGAAACGAAAGAAAAAGGAGGTGTTTGTTTCATGTAAAAAGAAAAGGAAAAAGAGGGTTTTTGTAGTTTTAATGTCGTGGTCGTAATGGTTGAATAATATATGATGCTAGAATGCTTAATTTTGATAGTATCTTGTATGCCTTATTCGGGCTTATTTTTAAGCAATTTTTTGGCTTATTTGGGCTTATAGGCCACGAATGGATTCCCAAAATCACTAGGAAAGTGATTTTGATTATTTTTGTGTTATGGCGTATGTTGTAGACTATTTTTGAGGCTTCTGGTAGTAACCAAAAGCGATACGTAGCTTAATAGCTTATTTTAAAGCTTAATATACGTATTTTGGAGTTTATGGACTCATTGCCCAATAAGTCTATTTAAGTCGCGGCTTAATATGAGGGCTTATTGTGGTCCGAATTATTTCTACACATAAGTATATACTTATATATGTAAATGGACCTTGGTTTTGGACTTAAATAGTATTTTGGACTTATATATGTCCTAATGGACCCTTTGTTGGGCCTTAAGGCCGAATAAGCGATATGTAGTAGTTATGATAATTTTGATGGACTTTTGAAAGTGGAAATGTATTTACGAAGTGATATTGAACGATATTTTGGGAAAAACGTGTTGGTAACCGTTAACGATTGAGATTTTTGGAATTTTGTCGAAAAGTGTCGAATTTGTGAAAAATGTTGAAAATAAGGTTTGAAACCTTGGAAAACGTTGTATAAACGTACGAGTCATGTCGAAATTTCGTAAAAAGTTTATACTTAGAAAATTTCTTAAAAACATGATTTTTTATTTTAAATAATAAAATAATATTTAATTATTTTATTTTATTTATTTAATAAATTCACTAAAAGACGAAAAATATAATTTTTCTCGAAACTTCTCTAAAGTGTTTATTATGAGTAAACGTTTCATTTTCAACCGTATAATGATTATTTTGAAGTGACTAAGGTGTACCGAATGGACTTGTCGAGATATATTTATAATTAATAATTATAAATATTTATTATATTACTTATCTATTTACGCTAAATAGTATAAGTATGTATTATCGAGGAATGAGATTGATATGATTGTGGAGTTAAGTCGTCAACCATCACACCACTAAATTGTTTTGGGTAATTGTACAACGCGTCTAAACTCTATGCATCAAACGTGAAGATTGTTTTGGAATTGGATGATTAAATTGGGACATTAACTGGACTAGGTCGTGTGCGGGCGTCGTTGCATTTGCTTGTGTGATTGAGATTTGGTTGCTAAAGACTTGCTTGAGGTGAGTTCTCGTAGCCCCACTTTTTACTGGTTTTTCCGTTGGGGGAAAATGATACTCAAATGTGTTTTGAAATGTTTTGAATTGATCTGTGCGAAATGTGGTTTTGTTTTTTGGACAAGATATGTGCTTATGACTGCTATGTGAATATTATGTGTTGTATGATTGTTTGGAGCGGATGGGTACGCCTACCTAGTATTTGTGTGATTATTGGAGCGGGGAAGGGTACCCAACCCAGGTTTGTGTATGGTCCTCCCTAATTTAGTGCTCCCAACTGTAGGCGGGGCTCCCTTTATGTTGTAAAGACTATGGTTATTGATTTACGGTGATGAGTACGGTTGTTTTGCATATATCACTGTCATAGAGCACAATTGGTCCACTGTTAAAATATTGGCACAAATTTTGGGTTTCAGGTCAAACCTAAGAGCTCTCCATCATAATTTTTGTACGATTATCGAGTATCATTAGGTGAAGATTAAAGAAAGAGTAGTTTTTGGTGATTGAAAGCAACTTAGAAGTATCCCGAGTGGAATTTCGTTTGAAGTCTCGCTTGTTTGTTGTTTTGATTTTAGTTTTTGGATGTTTTGGATTAAGTTTGGATTATGGTCCCCTGTGAGGGCATTGGAATAATTGTAAGAGATTGTGGATTTTTAGTTGCGATTTGGGACATCACTCGAGTTTGTTCGAGGTTGATGGTCTTCATAGCATTTGGAGTTTATGCAATGTAGTTTTCTCTATTTTGTATATTGTGTTATGATTGATCATTATGTTGCATTCTCGAGTTTTCGCCATTGTCGGGGTGTGACAGTTACGATGCTCATGATTGTTTAATAGTCACTCTACATACATCGATTCCGAAAGAGGTTCTAGATGAGTCGAGAACTATTCACAAGGATAGTTAAATATGTAACTGATCATTTTGAATACTTTTGTAAGTATATTGATTTTACTAGAACAACTCACATTTCATCATGATGAAGTGCGCCTCTACAATTTGTTAATTGACAACCGACAAAATTGTTGATGCCTTAGATAATTATTTGCTAATGGGTGTAAAAACTTTCCGTCACGCCTTGGAGTATTTTTGTAAGTCTATATATATATATATATATATATATATATATATATATATGTGTGTGTGTGTGTAAAAGAGTTTTTGTGAAAACTCACTTATACACATGTGGAAAAACTTTATCAGTTTCACGAAGAACAACACGTGTTTCTAGGAATGTTAGGAAGCTTCAATTGTTTGGATTGAGAGCGGGCTAATTGTTTGTATATCCTAATCAATATTGTAGACGTGATATTGGTTCAAGCCCATTCATTTTGGTAAAAGTTATTACCTCACAAGACTTATGGATCTAGCATTCTTTCTTTGGTGTTTCTGGGGCGAACAACGCCAACAACGTTATGCAACAATATTCTTTATTCAACGAGCACAAAGACATGAGAGCAAGAGAGGTTCGTTTGAGGCTAATGGTGTAAAATGCAAATGGGGATGTCATCTTGTTGGCGAGATACATACGGAACGAGTGACACTTGTTAATTCGATTTCACATCCAAATGGAAATGACTTGAAGCGGGTAAGGTATAAGTAAGCACATGAAGCATTTAAAAAAGATGTAGAACGAGTGTTTGGTGTGCTAAAGAAAAAATGGCTATAATAGCCAATCTCGCACACTCGATGTCTCTCACTATAAAAAATATGATTTACACATTTATCATATAACATTATATTATTCGATAATACAACAAAAATGTGATATCTCCTAACTTTTATTCGAAGGAACAACATCTTGAGGACGACATCGTACGAACAAACGTTACAAGTTATAAGACAACTAAAATTGTCATAAGCGCATCATAACTTTCGTGTTGATTTGGTTCACCATTCATGTGGAGTTTAAATTAAGTTTTTTTTATATGTAATGTTTTAGATTTTTAATGTAATTTTTTAACTACTAATGAAAGTTTAATTTACTTTATATTTAAGTTTTATTTAAGTTGTATTTAAATGGGCTTAGCGGTGTGATAAATGATGATGTGGCGCTAACGTATAGGTGGTGGGTTTGGTGATGATCACCTCTAGTCTAAGGCCAGGTGAAATGGTCACCTGAGTGATCACCTCCACCTCAACATCACATCAGTACACTACCTTTACAAACGTAATGTCACCACGTAAGAAACCATCAACCTCATATTTTTTAAACAAACGTAATGGTCACGCATTTTTAAAATCAAATGTTTCAAAAACCCTAATTAGGGTTTACAAATTTTAAAATCTATTTTTTTCCTAAACTGACAATATAAAGCACTAAGGTAAGAACCGTCATTCCTGAAGAATGAGGTGTTACATTAGTATTGATGATGTGTTATTTTATACATTTTTGGGGTCATTTAACCCCCAAATTCATGCAAACATGCTCTATTATTGCACTAAATCCTTTCTTTTGTGTAATTAGCATTTAGGAAGCACTTGGATGGAATACACGTGACTTGGGATCGACTCGGGAAGAAACAAGACAAAAAATACAACTTTTCAGGTTTGTAATCACCTTCGTGACGGGGTCACCAGAAGTTCCCAGAAAGATGATTTTTAATGATGTCTTGTGACGGTTCAATGTGTGGAAACGGTGTCACAAAAAAGCTCATGACGGCGTCACAACAAAAAGGTGACGGCGTCACAAGAAACCATGACGGCGTCAAGATCAAGTCTGTGAAAAAACCCCTAAGTCAAATTCGACGGGGTGACTATGTCACAAAACCTTAGTGACACCGTCATAAGCCAATTTCTATATATACAAACATATTATTTTCATAATTTGTGTGTGGAAACTTGGAGAGTTCTAGTGTAGCCATTATAGACGAATTTTAGGGCTTTTTATACCCTTTGTACTCACATACTCACATGTTGGTTTGAAGTTAAGTAATTCAATCTTTAATCATTCAATAATGTATATGTATTATTTAATTAGTTGTGTTTCTTTTCTTTTTGTTAACATGTTAGACTAAATTTAATTATATTTGCTTATGATTAGATGAAACCTAGTTGTGAACTTTGATTTATTGCTTCTTGTTAGTGGTGTGCACGTTAGGCATTAGAAAACTAGCTATAAGATATTACATTAACATAGGCGTCTAGTGAAACGTGATTAGATTAAGTAAAACCCTCATGTTTGGAAGGATAACTATTTAAGTATTTATTGCGCGTGATTTACTATTGGGTGAGCGAGGTGTGTTCCAGGAGCCCTTACTTAGGTGGTCACGTAGATGCGTTTCTAACCAACTCCCAATTGGAAAAGGGGAATAAGTTAGAAAGATCAACTAGGGTGAAAAGGCAATAAGTTAGAATGATCAACTAGGGAGTAGTGCATGATTAAGTGAGCACGTTTGATTACCTATACGAGTCTACCACCATTTTACTTTTCTTGCATAACTAAGAGTAGTTTAGTTTATTTAAAACCACGTCTCTCAACATATTAACTTTACTTGCTTTCTAAAAAAATATAAAAACACAAAAATACTATTCTCTCAACCCTTAGATCTTAATGACATACAATGCAAACCTACCTTACTATTCCCCTAGAGAACGATCAATCCCCCGAGTCTTGCCTATACTACACTGCAACGATTAGGTACTCTACCTAGGAGGATTGTAAAACTTTGGTGTTGCAATCCGCCGCATCAAGTTTGCAACAAGGCATGTGAAACTCGTGGTTTGCATGTAGTATTAGGATGAGCTGTATATGTGGTGCATACACATATACAATATGTCCTAGCAAACTATAGCTTAAGTATTTTCACATGTTATTTTATTTATTAGTATTTTCCTACTTTTAATGTTAATCATGCATGACACGAGTCTAAACCATAAGACTATAAAATATAAACAACGAGGTTATGATGTAGTTTAAAAATGTTTATATTATTTCTAATAAGTTTTGGTTAAGGGAGGTATGTGTGCCAAATTTTATTCCCTCTTGTATTTCAATTACAAGTAGTGCAAACTTAAATTAAAACGTCAACAAGATGGATATAACACAAGGAAGGACCAAATGGTATAAGAACCTAAAAGAGTACAAAGAGAAATAGGAGACCCATGGGAGCAAGGAGAGGATTGATGTTCCACCAGGAGCATCAGACGGACGATGCTGAAAAGATGTGGATGAAGCCTTCTTCCCTTGTGTCATACCATAACCCTTAGTATTTAATTACCCAAGTTGATTCTGGAGTGGCTCTTGGATCAACATTAACTTATTATACATTAGGTGTGCGAATGATGTTATTTGGACATTAATGTGTTCTTTTTGCATGAAGTGAGGTCGTTTAAGTTTAGTGGGTTCTTAGTTAGGCTATTAGCATGTTATCTTTTGGGTTGTCATTTTATTTTTTGGCCCGTTTTGTTGCAAACTATGCATCGAGTGTTGGAAGTGTACTTAGCACTCTTCTTTGCTGCAATATTTAGATCATTCTTCTCTGTCTTTCTCTATATCTCTCTCTAAATATACACACAGTGCTTTGCGGTGGTGGTTGTTTGGTGCTTTTGTGGTTTCAGATATTTAGGTCGAAGTGATTTTTCTGTATTACACAGATTAAGGGTATGTTTAGTTGTTGTTTTTCATTTGTTTAGCTTTTGTTTATGTATTTCATCTGATGTTTAGAAGTGTTTTAAGATTTTAGAAATAATGCATTGCATGTAATGTTTCGAAGTGTTTTTCTTTTTCTTTTTCTTACGGGCTTTTAAGTGCGATTTGGGTTCTAGGATATTTGGGGTGGTGTTAAAAATATTATATTGGCAGCTGTATCGTTAAGTTTGGTTAACATATTAAGGGTATGTTTTTTGTTGTTGTTGTTCATATGTGTAAGTTTCATTATTTTTTAGGCGTATAAGGTATTGGAAATGATGTATTGCATGTGGTGTTTGAAAGTGTTTTTGGTTTTTTTACCTGATTTGTTTTAGTAGTTGCAACTTGAAATGGTGGTTTGGGTTCTAGGACGTCTATGGAAGGTATTTTGATATTTGCACGTAGGTATTGGATTTGCTCTATTCTTTGTTGGTATATGGGTTTTATATAGGTCGTTAAAATTTTATGTTGAGCGTAGTATGTGTTTAGGTGTATTTGGTAGTTGTTATTATGGACGTATGTTTATGTGTTTACATTGGCTGAAGAGTTGCTATAAAGTAGCTATAAAGTAAATGACGTTTGTTGCATCATTTTTTGGCAAGAAAAATGCCTTTTGCTGCAACTGGTTTACATTTGGTATTCGCAACATTTTTTATATATGAAGCTGATGGCATTTGATAAGCCATTATCATTTTTTCTAATGCAATATTTATCTATTGTTTGAAGCCACGAATAACATCCATGCATATGATGATGGCGATTTGTTAGTTTTTCTAAAATTGGGCCTTTTTGATTCATTACACATTTTGATATTTAACATTGTATTAGAGGTTATATATATGTTGTTTTGTCTTTCATCTATGCATGCGATGCTGGTGATTAGTTATTTGTTCCAACCAAAATTTGGTCCTTTTTTATTCATCGCACATTTTGATATGTGGTCGTAGGTATTTGATTTGGGTTGTTCCTTTTTGGTGTATAGGTTTTATGCAAATCGTTGATTTTTCTGTTAAGTATGGTATGTGTTTAGGCGTATTTAGTAGATGTTATTGTGGCCCTATGTTTGTGTGTTTACATTGGCTGAATACTTGCTAAAAAATATGACGTCATATTTGAGACTACTAATTTCTGATAAGCCATTTTCATCATTTCTAATGCAATGTTTATCTGACATTTGGAGCCACGGATGTAAGATTATCATAAACATACACAATACATAATATATTATAGAGAGAGTAAGACATTAGAGAGAGAGAGAGATAGAGAGAAGAGAGAGGTTCGGTGAGAGAGAAGATGGAAAGAATAGAGGGTGAGTGAATTCTTAGAGATAGAAAGAGAAAGAAAGAAAGATTAAATTAAGAAATGAGGAATCACCAACCCACATCCCTCCCATTAGGCCTCTATTTATAGGCATGGGAACTCTTAAGGTTTTCCTAAGGGAGTGATGTCGGATATTACATGTTCATACATCATACATAAGCCGACATTGACTAAACATAAACTATGACCGAGTAACCGACAATTTTCTTATTTCTAACAACGGATTATTGCCTTTTTCTGATTTGTCAAGTGCTTTGATTTTCCCATCTTTGATTTTAAGTAGCCAAGTTAAAAATGTTTTGATGTTGATTTTTTTCTTCTTCAGGCACACATTCAAAGATATTATAACAAAATACAAATGAAAATATAAAAAAATTAAACATCGTGTGGTTTTTGGTTTGGTAAATTTGTTTGAAAATCAATGTGCCATGTTTTTGGTTTAAATGCGTTTGTATTTGGCTTTGTATCAGAGGTTAAACATTTGTTGTGTAGCCCTTTATCTATGCATCTGATGATGTTGTTTAGTTATTTGTTTCAAAATTAGGGCTTTTTTATTTATTGCACATTTTGATATTTAGTTTTGTATTAGAGGTCATATATGTGGTCATAAGTATTGGATTTGGTCTTTTCTCTTTTGGTATATGAGTTTTACATAAGTCGTTGATTTGTAAATTAAGCATGGTATGTGTTTAGGCGCATTTAGTTGATGTTATTGTGGCCCTATGTTTGTATGTTTACATTATCTAAATACTTGCTAAAAAACATGACGTCTGCTATTTCATCTTTTGGACAAACAATTACCTTTTGCTTCAACTCACTTGCACTTGGTATTCACAATGTTTTTTTTGCCATATATGAAGCTGATAAATCTTTATATGCCATTGGTATTCGCAAAGTTATTTCATCATATATGAAGCTGCTAAGTTTTGATAAGACATTAGCTTTATTTCTAATGCAATATTTATCTGATATTTTGAGCCACGAATAATTGCCTGGGTCTGATTTGTCAGGCGCTATGTTTTATAAAAATGTTTTGATGTCGATCGTTTCTTCTTCAGACACACATTCATAGATATACTAATAGTATACAAATGAAAATATATATTTTGGGTTTGGAAAATCTACTTGAAAATTGAAGTTAAACATTTGTTGTGTCGCCCTTTATCTATGCATATGATGATGGTGTTTGGTTATTTGGTCCAAAATTAGAGCTTTTTGATTTACTGTACATTTTGATATTTAGCTTTGTAATAAAGGTCATATATTTTTTGTTTTCCCTTTAATCCATTCACATGATGATGTTGATTACTTATTTGTTTAAAAATTTGGCCTTTTTGTTTCATTGCACAATTTCATATGTGGCCGTAAGTATTAAATTTGGTTTGTTCTCTTTTGGTATATGGGTTTCACATAAATTGTTGATTTTTCTATTAAGCATGATATGTATTTAGGCGCATATAGTAGATGTTATTGTGGCCCTATGTTTGTGTGTTTATATTAGTTGAATACTTGCTAAAAAATATGATGTCTGCTATTTTATTTTTTAGACAAACAATTGACTTTTGCCTCAATTGCCTTGCACTTGATATTTACAATGTTTTTCCATCATATATGGAGCTAATAAATGTTGATACGCCATTAGTATTCGCAAAGTTATTTTGTCATATATGAAGCTGCTAAGTTTTGATAAGCCATTATCGTCATTTCTGATAAAAAATTTACCTGATATTTGGAGCCACGAATAATTTCCTTTGCTTGATTTATCAAGCACTTTGCTTTTCCCTTCTTTGATTTTAAGTAGCCAAGTTAAAAATGTTTTGATGTTGATCTTTTCTTTTTAGGCACACAATCAAAGATATTCTAACAACATACAAATGAAAATATAAAAATTCAAATGTCGTATGATTTTGGGTTTGGGAAATTTGCTTGAAAATCGATGTGCCATGTTTTTGTTTTAAATGCGTTTAGATTAACGCACTTGAATATGTTGTTGAGAATTCCATGAAATATTATGTTGTGAGATGTAGTCGTGGTTTGTAAATTGATTCATAAGTGTTGTATGCTTTGTGTTATTTGATTTCAATGATAGCTTGGCTTTATGCGTTCGATAAATTTATAAACTTATTAAGAATATGTTCTTACATTTAGGTTATATTTTTAGGTTGCTCTGCATAATGTTACCCGAGGATTTTTGCTCACAGTACAAAGACCGGTTTATGGTACTGATTCGCTAGAATCTATATATACGTAATAATAAAATATATAATATGATGGAAAATTACCAATTTACCCTTGAGGACAAAGGTGAAAAGGAAAATCTTCACAAATATATATAATATAATACGTATATAAACCGGGAAGTATGATTCCCGGGTCGTTATCCCCCAACGATTTGCGA
This sequence comes from Tanacetum coccineum, assembly GCA_026074375.1. Taxonomy (NCBI): domain Eukaryota; kingdom Viridiplantae; phylum Streptophyta; class Magnoliopsida; order Asterales; family Asteraceae; genus Tanacetum; species Tanacetum coccineum. Next base: position 41,542 of record BQNB010021304.1, on the reverse strand, counting down.
AATTGAAACCACGTTTGATGTTCGGACAATGATTTGAATTGAAGACAAAGATTGATTTGATTATCTACTTCTACAAATTGAAATAAGCAAATGATAACAATTAAGCACGAAAAACAATTAACGGGAAATCAAATTCTAACTAAAAACGCAAAACGGGACCCCTAAACGGAGGTTAAAAACCCTAAATTTCTAAAAATAAACCTAACTTAATTTTTTTTCTTTTTAAATGGACTCTATTTGACTAAAAAGTAAGTTTAAAGAAAACTAGAACAAAAACGGAGTTGAAACGAGCTTTAAAATACGAAAAACGAGAACGGGGACAAATCCCGTTCTTTAAAAATCGAATTTTTGCAAATTAGACCCTACGAAAGCAAAACCAATTTTCCTACAAACTTTATGATAAAAGAAAATTTTCTAAAAAAGATTTATATTTTTTTGATTATTTTTCTATTTTTTATGATTTTTTAAAGTTTTTAATGAAAATAAATGTTTAAAAATACTAAACTATCTATAAAAATTCTAGAAAAAATACAGAAAATAGCTTATACTAATTAAAACCTAGGAAAAATAACCTTGATGTCACAGCTTATCGAATAAGCCACGGAATAAGCTTAAATCAGCTTATAGACTTAAAAGGGAAAATGTGTATAAAGAATAAATGGTGTAAGAGTCTAACGAAAAAGACCCCAGGGCGCAGTGGTAGTGAGTGGTGTGTTGTGGTGTTATAAAGGGTTGAAAGTGTTGAGGTCGGGGGTTCGAGTCTTGCTCACCCCCGATTTCCACTTTTTTTTTTTGAAAAACTTATAAAAGCAAAGTTATAAAGCACCTAAAAATAAGCATTTTTAATTAAAGCAACTTTTTATGAAAAGCCCTAAATAAGCTAGAAATTAGCTGAAAACTTGACAGAAACACTAAACTACTATTTTTGGTATTCTTCAAATTTTTAAAGACTCAAAAGCTAACCATGAGCTACACTAATGAAACTTTAAGCTATTATTACTAATGTTAACCTAATGAGCTTAACAGGAAAGAAATAAGCAAAAAGTAACAAGCTATAAGCTGAAATTTTAAACTAAGCACTTATTGAACTCTTTAAACCAAACAGCCCTCATAGCCAGACTTTGAGCTTAAAATTAAGCACCCTAATAAGAACTATAAGCTAAATGACTTGAACCTTCTAAAAGCCTGACCAAAATGCTATTTGAAAACGCTTTTTGAAAAGATTTTGGAAAACTAGAGCTTATGGAAAAAGCTTAACAAAACAGACAGTTTACTCAGCTCTTGCTGAGTTTTGGATTTTTAAATGAAAAGAAAACAGCTGATTTTTAAAGGCTAAAACAGATAACAAATTAAGCTATATTTGAAAAACTAAGTCTAAACTAATAAAATATGACCTAAAAGCTATCTATAATCTAAAAATCAAAAGCTAAAAGCTATATTACCCTACTGAAAATTAAGCCTGAAAATGATAGTTTGTCTAATATAACTACTGATGCAGTTGACAAATATAAGAACCACAACTTTAAAACCTATTGATGCAGACCTAGAACTTGATTTTATTTGATTCAAAGCAGCTAGTTAAATGCACTTTTGACAAAACTAACAACTAGAAAACAATTAAGCTCAAAATGCTAGCTATACTTAAACTATTCCTAACTGATACAAATTATAGACTAGAAAACCTTAAAAAAACTTGATTAAACTCATCAATTACTTAGAATTCTAACTCACTAACCTAAAAATGAGTACTAAATTCAATTTTATTAACCTAAAGAACCACAAGCAGTATTAACTTTAAGTTAATATTGCTGACCCAAACACCCCTTTAACTATACTCATATCCATATTAGCTTATTAAAATGAAATTAAAAGCTCAAATCCTAAATACCAGATAACAAGTAGCTAAAGACAACTATGATAAGCATATAACAAAAAGCAAATAAGCCAGAACCAATAAGCTAATATTATGCTACTTTTTTTTTGATTTTTTTATGACAGATTATATGAATTAGATTATCACTAAGATTTAAACTAAGAAAATGAAAACTAAAAGCATATATCAACTATATTATGCATATCTAAGCTAACATGAACAAGAATGAGCAAGCAATAAGCAGAATAAGCAATTATCAAGCTAGAATATTAAGACAGATAATCTAAATGAAAACTTACTAGAGCCTTAGCTAAACAAAGTCATCAAAGGCTCAATTGAGCTGTCTACAAGCTCTGGCTTATTGAGAATAAGCCAGTAAAAGTCCATATGAGCTCTTCCATGTTTAGCTCATCTTCCAAAAGCTCAAAATCCAATAAGCCAAGGTATTAAGCTATTTTTTAGATTTAAGTAGATTAAGAGCTTATTAATAGCTCAATTTAAGCTTAGAGACTCAAAGAGCTTGTAGAGAGCTTATAAGTAGCTTATGAAACAGTAGCAATAACATTTGATTATAGTAATAGCTTATAAGTAAAAACAGGTGATGAAAACTAAACTTATGATTTTATTAATGTTTAAAACGGATTACAAGAATTGATAAATGGAAATAACAAAGGCTTAAAAAGAAAATTACATTTAAACTTAAAAATTACAAAAGCTTCTTAACTCTAAAAAAATGCAGGAAAAAGAGATTAAGAAGATCCTCTTATGTGAGTGAATGAGGCTTAATATAGCCATCAACTAAAGCTTCTAGGTCCTCATAGCCCTTGCACACTCCTTGCAATCCTATCCTTGCAATCATTTCAATCATTGGATGTCTATTGTGGCCCGTTGGATTAGATTTAGCTCACACAGATTGCTAGCGTGGCAATCCGTGATTGTGACACCTTGTGCTTCTTTTGTGAGATGTTATAGCATAAAATCCATCTCCCTTGTGTTTGTTGTCAGACCACTTGTCATTCCCCTTTTTGGTTTCCACCAATGAGAGGGCTTGGGTGACGTTTCATGGTGCCATGTCATTCCTTGTAGCTCGAATCTTATGTCCACGCCATCAATTTCATTTTGCCCCTTGATTTTGACATTGAGGTAAATTGGGGAAGAGGGATGAACAGTAAAACTGTTTCCCGCTTGTTTTAACTGAAAAGGGGGATAGGGGTGAAGTTTGACTTTTTGGTTGACCCGGGTTATAACTTTCGGGCTTATAAAGGGATTGGGCCACGGGATGGGATTGGGCTTGGACTTTGTGTTTTGTTATAAAGAAGTTAACGGGTGTTAACTCTTATAATTATAAGAGTTAACACCGTTAGGGTTTAGGGATTATTTTTGTAATTTTGGTTAACTTTGAGGGACTGGTTTGGTATTTTTGGGATTTTGTCTTTTTATGGTTGACCACTGTTTGACTGAAGGTTGACTTTTGTTGACCTTGATAGCATTCTTTGGCTCTTTCACACTCAATCCCGTTCCTGTGTCCGTGATTGTCCGGGTTTTGACCGTTTTCTTTAGATTTTTGCAATATCCGTACCTACACAATCACAAAGACAAAACAAGTAATATTCAAGCATTTAAAGCACAATCTTGTCTTTTTAGGGTCTATTTTGATATAAAACGGATACGTGTTTTCACACATATCAGGGACGTTTGAATTTTGATGAGATATAGGGGAATAAGTGACTATTCCTTGCCGTTGGCTTTTGTGGGAGTGTGTGATGAGAGGTTTTGAATAAACGGTTTTGGTACCTCAAATATTTGACATTTGGATACAACTATTTTGACGATTGCAAGATAATTGTGTTTGATCACTTGTTAGAGGGGTCATTTGATTCTTATCATGACAAAGTACAAGAGTTTTCGAGAAGAGGAGCAATAAGTCGATGAGAAGAACATTTAAATATTTATTTCGGATGCCCAAATTGTACCATGAAAAATATAATTCTAGAAACAAGATACAAAAAATATATTTAAATGAGCATCTTATCAAGCAAGAATTCAAAAAAAATTATGACCAAACATTGTTATTTTCCTAAAAAGCCTAATAAAAATTAATCAACATATATTGTTGAGACACAATGACTTCGATTCTTTGATGTTTTGAAATTTCATTAGACACTAAATTTTGATAGAAAATTTTGACTTGATCCTAGCTTGATTAAAATCTTAAGACTTTTAGATCATAACACATATAACAGGGAACTAAGATTTATTATTTATAGAGCTGACATTATTAATTAAGGATGAGAAGACATACCTTGGACATTCATCCTTTTGATGCTTTTTCCAAACACCATGTATCTTTCGTTTTACGCTTGATATGATTCTTGGACTTGTATCTTGAGTAATGATTCTTATTGTCTCCGATTATACTCTTATCTTTATACTTATTTAAGAGTATTCAAAAGCTCAAATGTTTGGTCCCCAATATCTCATGGGTCTATTTGTGTTGTACATAGTGTTTGTTTGGTCCAAAAATAGATATTCGGGTATGATCATCAAGGAGTAAAGTTAAGTGATTGATATTGGTATTGAGGGAAATAGTTCCAACTAACTTGTTCATGGTTGTTTTTCGGATAGACCATGTTTGTTTTTCTATGTTGTGTTAGTTGATTCTTAGGTTTATTTTTCATATTGTTTTGACCATGTTTTAAAGTGGGTGTTTGTTTAGTGTTTTTATAAGTGCCTCTAGATGACTTTCTCTTAGTAGACACAATATTTGTGTTGGAAGATGAGGATGGTTTAAAATTAGAAATTTCATCTTCAGTGGGCCGGACCCCTTGGATTGTATAGGTCGGATCCCTTTTAAAGGGATCTGCTGGATCCGTCCCATCAGAGATGTTTTTAACCATTTTCCTAAGAGGTTTTATTTGTTTATTTTTGCTAGTCGATGTCTTATTTTCTGTAAGTCCTAAGCTTTTGTAACACCCCCAAAATAGGTGGAAACGGAATAGGTCACCGGGGGTGTTACTTCATAATACATAAGCACAAGATAATAAAGAATGACCTCTACATGAGTCTTTTAAAGATAACCTCGTTGTTTCATTGAAATAAATAAGTTAAAACAAGTTGTCCTAAGTTTGCATCAAATGGAAATCATAGTTTAAAATTACAACGAGGATAAGTAGTGCATGAAAAGTCCATGAAAATATAGTCTTGAATGCATGAAGACCCAAAGCACTTGAATTACGCCTTAGCAAGTTAAGCACCTGAGAAATACATGCCTAAAAATGTCAACATAATGTTGGGGAGTTCATAGGTTTATCTAAGTATTAAGGTTGAACCGCAAGATTTCAAAGTGTGTAATAATGTAACATGTACAATATCACAAAAAGTAATTACGATTGATCTAAGCTCATGACATCAAAACTAAATAAAGTTACGTATGCAATTTAATGCAATCAAAGTACCCTAGGGAGTGTCCAAAGTAAGACACCCGCAGTCCGACATGGTATACGTCCGTTGGCCATGTTGGCACCAATCCTGGACGGGGATGTCAATCCTAATATATCTATTTATAACACTCGCGCTTACACAAAGTAATTAACGGCTCATGATAATCCGGGCATAGTGGGTTATCGCTACTTAGGCTAATCCGTAATCATTTAGAAAGAAAGTAAAGTATTTGCATCCATAAGTAAAAACAAGCAATGTATCTCACCCCAAGATTTGTAAAACAATGATAAACAAGTTAAAGCGGGACTATAAACTCACCTCAAGTAAAAAGTATTTATTTTGGGAAAATCAACAAATGAAATCGTCACAACAAGTCCGGCACGCAACCTATTTAATTATGGGTCGATTTAGAATAATGCAAGCGAAATAAAATGATGCATTATATTTTATAACGTTATATCACCACCTAATAGTTTGCGTTTAGTTTTTATAAATCAAAATAATGTTTACGTCAAGTTCGCCACTTAATATATAAGTATTCACATTTTTAGTATTTTTCTAGTGTCAAAATTAATTATAGTATAATCTCTCTTCGGTCGTTATTTTTTTAGTATTTTGTATGTCAATTTTAATTATAGTTCTAATTAGTATATACATTAATATTTATAAAGTTTCCGACGCGTATAAACTATTATATTTTCATATAGTCAATTTAATTCTAGTTTAATTAGTTTAAAAAACAATATTTATAAAGTTTTTAACGTGTATAAATATTATATAAGTGTTACTACTATATTTGTTAAGGTTTTTATAGCTCAAACGAGCCCGAAAACACTCGAAAACCCCAAATCAAAATCCTAACAACAAGTATTATTTAGTAAAATATGTGCAGGAAACTTATTAAATTTTCAGAAAAATAGTCCAATGTATCTCCTTCGTTATAATGAGTTACGGGTTGTTCAAACTCGATGATTTAACGGAAAATCATAATCTACAAGTTTTCTTTTATAATATTTCCTGACTCGGACCCGAAACGGGTCAAAAATACCAAAACAGAAACTGTACAGCTTTTATATAAAACTGTTTTTGCTGAAAACGTTACTAAACTTGTTTTGACCGTATCTCCTTCGTTATAAGTTCGTTTTTCGTGTTTTTTTATATCAAAATCATCGGGAGAACATATGCTAACATATTTTTAGAGTTTTAACTTGTCAAAATATTTTTAAACCATCCCTATATCACAAACTGTTTAGGACAACATTTATATACTTCATAGTCTACTAATCTAACTTCATGCACATCACAATTATTCACCACAACAACAAATCCAATCTATCCTAATCCCATCCACCAGTTTAATATTACTAATATTTCAAGAACAAGAAATTGAATATATAACTAAACTAAGCTAGTTTATAAATTACAAATTCAATAAACAAGACATATATTTTAGCAAAAAACTAATTATTTTAAGTGTATGATCACGTGTAAAATTTATTTAACACTTTCTTGCAAGTAAATATATATATGAGACATTTTCTTGTTTTCTTTATAAATCATTTAAAATAATAACTAGTTGGTTATATAACATGGTAATCAAGATGTTCATAACAAAATATAAGTAATGAAAACATGAGAAAAGATATAAAACCTTGAAGATGAAGTATGGCAAGATTAGCTAGTTTAACACCTAAATCAAACCCCAAATTATATTTAATTACTACTAAACCCTTTAGAACTTCTTGTAAATCACTTGATAAATATTAAAGACAAATTTCTTCTTGTTTCTCTAGTGTTGGCTGATTGGTTTGGTATGTGGGTGAAGAGAGAATGTGATTTTTTCTTGACTTGATGAATTATGGTCAAGGTTCTAGTTCTTAAATAATAAATCAAACATGATGTTTAGTAATTGTTTATTGTTAGGAGACAATACATGAATGACTAGTGATGAGAGTGTGTGTGTCGTTGGAATAGGGGAAGGAAAAGAGAAGAGAAGATGGCTTGTTACTTTGGTAATAACCATTAGACCTTATGTTTTGTGCATGGTTATCCTAAAGCTACATGATATTATCTATTATAATATGTATCATGGGAGAGGGACGGTTTGGTATTATTTTAGGGGAAGGGAAATATTTGAATTTTTTGAATATTATGTATAAGCGTGTTAATATGTATAAGTATGGAAGGGTGGTATGGTTTACATGCATGCATAAAAATTCATGATGCAAAACGTAAGCGTTTTACGTAAAACTCGCAAAAATAAAATTTGAAAATTTATATTTTATCTTCGTAATAGTTGTACAACACATATTTGATGTAAACTTATATTTATTTGATGCCGGTTTACGTTTAAAATTATTTTTTAGTTTACGCGATTTAACTTAACAATTATAATTAAAAGTAAACACGTAAAGGTTCAAAGTAAATAGTTTTGAGTTTATTGACGTAAAAATGACCTGAAAAATGCGGATTGTCACAGCTTTTTCTATCACTAGATGACTTTTGACTATCAATCATTTTATTTAAGCAATGACTAATATTTATGATCTTAGCGAGCTTAGATGTAAGAAAGTTAATTTCTTGACATGAATTGCATCCACCATCAAGTCCTTTTCCTTTTTCCAGCCTTTTTATCTTTTCTTTCAGTTCAAAGATTTCATTTTCTTGACATTCCTTTTTATTTTTCAAATGCTTGTTCTTGTTAATGACCTTAAGGGTAATTTTGCATAGTTGGTTATATTTTATATGCAAGGATTCATCATCTAAGGATGAACTACTATTGTAAGGAAAATCGAAGTGTAACTCGTTAGAGTTATGAGCCATAAGACAAATTTCTTTTTCTTTGTCTTTGTGTGCATCAGAGTCTTCATCCAACACTGGTTCATAGACCATTAGGTTGCCATTGAGCTCGTCGAGAGAGATGGTTGACAATTTTTTTGATTTTTCAATGGCTGTTACTTTTGTTCGCCATTTGGTTGGAAGTACTCGTATAAATTTCCTAACATGATTTCGTCTTGAAAAGGATTTGTCAAGTGCATTTAGTGATGTAATAATAGTATTAAATCTAGCAAATGCACAATCAATATTTTTATCATCCAAAATAGAAAGTGTTCATATTGTTCAACAAATAAATCTATTTTATTGTCTTTGACTTGTTTATTACTTTGATAAGTGATTACTAAAGAGTTCCAAATATCTTTGGCCTTTTTATACATAAAAACTTTTTCGCATTCCTTTTTAGGTAAAACGTTATAAAAGACCATTTTATCCTCATTATATTTAGAAAGCTTTTTCTTATGTTCATCACTTTGTCTTTGTGAAGAACACTTTCATTTTTATCTGTAGAAATGTTTATAAAGATTGGTTTGTAATCACCATCAATAATAATATGCCAAAGATCAATATCCTTAGACTTCACGTAAGTTTCAAATCTATTTTTCCAATAAGTGAAACTGTTGGTTTCAAAGAGTGGAGGTCTTTGCATAGATTACCCTTCTTTGTAGTTTTCGAAATCCGTTTGATCGATTTTCAGATTTTAAAATACAATATATTTTAAAAAACTTAGATAACCTGCTCTTGATGCCAATTGTGAAAAACTAGAAGGGGGTTAAATATTTTTTCGATTAAAATTTGTGTTAATATAAATTTAGATTAAGTAATGTGAAATCTTCGATATTGATGTATACGATTGTATACTTGTAAATATAAATTGTAAGTAACACTAAATAAGGAAAGCAATAAGTAAAGTGAGGAAAGATGGAACCGTGATACAAGTATTTATAGTGGTTTAGCTATAAGGACACCTTCCTTGCCCTACTCCACTCCTCTAGTACCCAAATCGAGAGTTCGTAAAAACTATGTCCACAACCTCCTTGTCCGGCGAAGAAGCCTCACAACGTCGCTTACACTTTATTCGGTATAAAGGTAAAAATTAGTGAATCGTTAAGCAAAAATGGTTAAACAACATTCACCAAAAAATGGTATAAAGGCAAAAAAGTAAAGTCAGTGAATCGTTAAGCAACATTCGTCTTCAAACCCGTTATTTTGTGTGTACCATGCTAATAATCTTATAGTATGTAAAAAAGATGTAAAGTAGTTACTTTTTTAAAAGGTATCTTAACAAATATATCTAAATATGATAAGTACATATGTTTCAAAAGTCTCGATAATTGTATTGATTCGTTACTTATATCACGTATTGTGTAATGTGAGGGGTGTCGAATACAACAAAAATAAATCCTACTACTATTATTTGTAGATGGTAACAAGTAGGGTCGATTCCATAGAGATTGGTCTAGATTAATTCTTAAACAACGAACAAATAACAGAGGGTTTTGATTTTGACAAGCAAAATAAGAATAAAATAAGATGACTGATTAAACTAAGCACTTAAAAGCGATATAAAGTGAGGCGAAAGATACCATCTAGTCAAAGGTATTATCTAAGTATGAATCCATGGTTAATCATTGACACTAAAACGTTGAGGTACTTGCAAATAAATTGGTTATGGTTACTAACAAGCTCTAATAACCTGTCTCTCCTTAGTGTGTCGATAAACAAAACAAACTATCTCTTTATCAAACAATTAGTCCTAAACTATCTCTTAAGACTTAATTCTTGCTAGCATTAGACTTTAGAGAAACTACCAATTCTGATTGATAAACACATAAGCTCGATTCATCTAAACCAATTTACACATTCCCTTAACAATAATCGAAAACTTGACCATAATCAATATTGTTAATCGCTACAAGTATTAGAACATTCAAGCAATTACGGACTTAAACTTCTAAATAGCTTAGTAATATTCTAAGAACCGAATAACAAATGCTGAAATTCAATTAATCAAAATAAATTCACTTGATACTGAAAATATGCAAATACCCAATAGTACCAGAATATGAACATCAACATGTCTCAAAACCTAATTGGATTCATAACATAGAAAAAAAACCTTCAACTAGAAAGTAAAATAATTAGCTACTCATGGTAAAAGGAAGAAACAACAACTATTGAATGTTGAGCTCCTGCTATTTCCTCTTCAATTAAGTTTTTCTGTTCTTGGGTTTTTGTTGTGATTCATACCTTTCTCAATCGTATCACCTGGTCTTTTGGTAGTTGTATTCGTCTCCCCACTTTGTCAAAACCGATGCCACGATCTCCTCTATGCCTTGAAGAACCGTTCCTTATTCTTCTTTTATGAAACCCACCATCTGATCTTGGATTTAAGTTTGAGCACTTGTATAGCTAAATTCTCCAACTTTGCAAGTCTTGTCAAATTAGGCTGAATCTTTTATACCTACAACACCACATAAGTTTGTGAGGTATTTTAAACATCTAAAAGTCAACCTTAATATATATAAACGCATACGTATCTGATTTGTTTCACTTAGCATAAAATACAATTATAGGCCATCATTTAAAGTTATATCCGTAATAAATCATTAGGGAATACGTATAAAAAATATGTACATTACGCACTTAACAAATTCCCCCACCTTTAGCTTTTGCTCGTCCTCGAGCAATACGCAAACAACTTTTCTAACGAGACCAGGTTTACCACAAAATAGATAACCAAGTCATTCAGAATCCATAACTTTGAGAACATTTTACTTGTAGATGAAAGGAACTAAATATGAAGTCTCTCATAAGTATTTGTGCTCACCTCTCAATTATTTGGTGTGTAAGTGTTTCACTCAAATTTGTTTCAAAGAAGTGACATACCATAAGCTTGCATAAGTTCTCATTCTCCACCACTTAGAAGTACATATCATATAAATCTGATGGGCTATTAATAGGCTGCAATTGGGTTATAGGCAATGTGTAGGAAAAGTGTATGTTACTGGTTCAGGAAAAAAAAATGTGGGTTACTAGTTCATGAAAAGTAGCAGATATGTGGGTTCAAGAAAAGTAGCAGAGCACATATATAGCACTAGCAAGCGTACAGTTTGGAACATTAATGTTCACTTCTGAAAACTCTTCGACCTCAGCTTAATAATTTGCTCTTAGTTTGAAAACTGCACAAGATCGCCCAAACTAAAGAGGCGTATCCACTCGACAACATCTTTCAATATGCCTAAAGTTTCAAAAACTCAACATCTGATCTCTCGTTCTTCTCGATAGTAATATATGTACAAACTTAAATATCTACACTCTAAACTTTAACATATGATCACTTTTTTTTTACTTTACTTAAACTGAAACAAGAAACTTCAAGCTACAGCTCAACGGCCTATACTTTAACCAAATAATGCACCCAACATTCACTTATTTATATCTCATTTTACCCATAATCACATATTCACGTATATGCCCTGCTACTTCTTGGGTCAAAACTAGTAAAGAAAAAGGTTCAGGTTCTATTTAGAGGTTGTAAGAAAAGAAAGGTTATTTAGGTTCAAGGTTCGTGATGAGGGTTGCAAAAATGAAGGGTTATTGTAGGCTCAAGGTGGTTCACTAAGCGGGTAATTGTAACTAGAAGTGGGATTTATTTCTGTTTATGTTATGTGGTTTCTGTTTGGATAGTTTATGGTTGAACCTAAATGCCATCGTCACTTTCATGCATATGTACTTAATGTGGTCTCAAAGAGAACTAACGCAAGTCTTAGATATCAAATCAATGAAAGAATAATGCTCAAGAAAACAAAGTAAAAATGAGACTGATATGGATATGACAGTAAAAAAGGCTCAATACCTCACAGGGTTCTGTTTGTGGTTTACCAAATTTAGTCCCTTACCATCTTCAAGAAAAATGACTACTAGTTAACCGTAAGTTGAAAGATTTATAGCTCAATCATGTTGTGGATCTTTCAAACTTAGTTAAATCTTCATGGAAAACAATCAACAACATCAAAAAAGTGTATTTGTTTAAATTTTTTTCTAAAAAAATTACTTATTATGATGGCTTATTCTTGCATTCTGATGCAAAATAAAGAAATTAAATCAGAACTCCCCCACCCTTAAACCATACATCGTCCTTGATGTATCCAATAAGAAATTTATGTGCATATTAAATACGAACAACAAAGCGAAACAGTAAAGTGAAAATTCCCTGGATATTGAGCTTTAAAGTGAGATGTTCTCCATTTTTGCTCCATAAACTGAGATGTAACCAAGCAGCATAGCGTTGAAAGTCTTTGAGCCTTGTCTTGGTTCGAATGAGCTTAAGGAAGCCATGAGTAGCAACAATGAGTTACTGAAATAAAAGCAAACATAATTAAAACTAAAGCAAAGATAAAAATTAAAAGCATAAAATATTGGGTTGCCTCCCAATTAGCGCCTTTCTTTTACGTCTTTGGCTAGACTCGGATATGCCTCAAGTTGCATAGATCGGAAGTTCCAAGCTCATTTCCTCCATGTTGCATACTTGAAATACTTCATAAAAAGGCTTCAAGTGATGACCATTAACCTTAAAGATTTTATGAGTAGTAAGACTTTTAATTTCAACTGCACCATGAGGAAAAATGTTAGTAACAACAAACGGCCCGACCCAGCGAGAACCCAATTTACCTAGAAATAACCTAAGTCTAGAATGAAAAAGTAGAACTTTTTGGCCAACACAAAAATTCTTTCTATAACTCATTTTATCATGAAAAACTTTAGTTTTTTCCTTGTAAATTCGTGAGCTTTTATATGCATCATTACGAATTTCTTCCAACTCTTGTAATTGTAACTTCCTGTTGATTCAAGCATCATCTAATTTCATATTAAATTTCTTTACAACCCAATATACTTTGTGCTCTAATTCAACAAGAAGGTGGCATGATTTCCCAAACACTAAACGAAAAGGAGACATACCTATTGGTGTCTTGTAGGCTGTGCGGTATGCCCACAATGCATCGCCAAGCTTATTACTCCAATCTTTAGACACCTCAGCTTGCCCGTTTATTTGGGGTGGTAGGCTGTTGAAACATGATGAGCCACATTATACTTCTTAAGAAAAGCCTCCATTACCCGACGGTAAAAATGAGTGCCACGATCACTGATTATTGCTCGAGGTGTACCAAACCTGGAAAAAATATTAGCCTTAACAAAATTTGCAACAACTTTAGCATCATTAGTTTTCGTTGCCTTAGCTCCCACCCACTTTGAAACATAATCAACAGCCAAAAGAATGTAAACATTTCCAAAAGAAGGTGGAAAGGGCCCCATAATATCGATACCCCATATATCGAAGATTTCACATCCATTTATAGAAGAAATGGGCATTTGATCTCTATGACTTAAATTACTCATCTTTTGACATCTTTCACATGACTTGAAAAACATATATGAATCGTGAAAAATTTTTGGCCAAAATAATCCACACTCTAATATCTTACGGGCTGTTCTTTTGGGACCAAAGTGTCCCCCACATACATGTGAATGACAAAATTCAAGAATAGATTGAATTTTAGTTTCATTTACGCACCTTTAAATAACTTGATCAGAATAATGTTTCCAAAGATACGGGTCATCCTACACGTAGTATTTAGCATCACTTTTTATTTTGTTTTGTTGAGCTCTAGACAAATCATCAGGTAGTGTTTTGGTAACTAAGTAATTAATTTGATTAGCGTACTAGGGATTTGTCATTTGGACCGCAAAAAGATGTTCATCAAGAAACTCGTCCTTCCAATAAAGTGGCTCTTCTTTTGCTACTACTCGACTTAGATGATTTGCAACCAAGTTTTCAGAACCTTTCTTATCTTGAATTTCTAGTTTGAATTCTTGTAATAGAAGGATCCATCTTATTAGCCTAGGTTTCGCTTCCTTTTTTGCAAGTAGGTACTTGAGAGCTGCATGATCACAATAAACAATCACTTTAGTACCCAATAAATATGAACGAAACTTTTCTAAAGCAAAAACTATAGCAAGAAGTTCCTTTTCAGTTGTCGAGTAATTACATTGAGCACTATCAAGTGTTCTTGAAGTATAATAAATAACATGGGCTGATCTTCCAACTCTTTGCCCAAGAACCGCACCAACAACATAGTTGCTTGCATCACTCATAATCTCGAAAGGCAAATTCCAATCAGGAGGTTGTATGATTGGAGATGAAGTGAGCAACTCTTTTAGCTTGTCAAACGCAATCTTGCAATCATCGTCAAACTCAAAAACTACATCTTTCTGAAGCAACTTCCATAATGGCTGACTTGTCTTTGAAAAGTCCTTGATAAAGCGACGGTAAAATCCTGCATGTCCAAGAAAAGAACAAACTTCCCGCACATTTTTGGGATAAGGCAAAGATTTAATAACATCTATTTTAGCTTTATCGACTTCAAGTCCTTTAGCTGACACTATATGACCCAAAATATTACCTTGATCCACCATGAATTGACAATTTTCATAATTAAGAACAAGGTTTGATTCAATGCATCTTTTAAGAATTTTTTCAAGGTTAATTAAGCATGAATCAAATGAATCACCATGGACTGTAAAATCATCCATAAATACCTCTATGATGTCCTCCACATATTCAGAAAATATGCTTACCATGCATCTTTGGAATGTAGTAGGCACGTTACAAAGACCAAATGACATACTAAGAAAATCAAACGTACCAAAAGGGAAAGTAAAGGTAGTATTTTCTTGGTCTTATGGTGAAACTGATATTTGATGAAAACCTAAATAACCATCAAGAAAACAATAGTAAGCTCGACCCGCTAATCTTTCAAGCATCCGGTCTATAAAATGGATGGGAAAATGATCTTTTCTAGTCAAAGCATTTAAATTTCTATAATCTATGCAAATTCTCCAACCATTTTGAACTCGGGTAGTCACTAATTCACCATCAGAATTCTCAACTACAGTTACACCTATTTTCTTAGGCACTACTTGTATTGGACTTACCCATTTGCTGTCCGAAATCGAATAGATAATACCTGCATTCAAAAGTTTTTGGATTTCTTTCTTTACCACTTCCATCATTGGCGGGTTCAATCTGCGTTGAACTTGCTTTGTAGGAGTAGCCCCTTCTTCCAAAAGAAACTTATGCATACACATGGAAGGACTTATGCCACTAATATCAGCAACTGTCTAACCAATAGCCTCTTTGTAGTCCCTCAAAACCTGAATAAATCTTTCATCTTCCAATAGAGTCAACTTATTAGAGGAAATAGCAGGTAGTGTGTCTCTTTCTCTGAGGAACAAGTACTTGAGATGATAAGGTAGCTTTTTAAGCTCGAGTTTTAGTGCCTGCACAATTGATGGAAGAAGTTTAGCATTATTTAGAGGTAAACCAAGATAAGAAATAATTTTATTAACATGCGCAAGAGAGTTAAGTCCAGAAATTGCTTTTTGTAGATTCGAGTTTGGCTCGAGTTCCTTATTTGCACTTTCTGATATAGTGTTAGCAAGTGCTACCTTTAACGAATCCTCATCATTTAGCTCAAAAACTTTCTGCACTAAAGAGTCAATAACATCAATGCTAAAAACCGAATATTCATTACCAGGATACTTCATGGAATCATATATATTAAACTTAATGACTTGACCATCAAATTCCATAGTAAGTGTACCCTCATGAACACAAATATTAGTCCTGGCTGTTTTAAGAAATGGTCTCCCTAACAAGATAGAGGGTGTACTAGAATGATTATCTTTACCCATATCGACAACATAAAAATCTGCTAGAAAAACCAAATCTTTAACCTGAACTAATATATCCTCTAAAACACCATCGGGGTATACATAAGAATGATCATCAAGTTGTATGATTACCCCTGTTTCATATATAGAACGAGGCATGATGTTAATTGAAGCTCCTAAGTCTAACATTGCTCTTTCAATCTCGACATTACCCATTTTACAAGGAATAGTAAACATATTTGGTCCTTGCATTTGATTAGTAACTTCTTTTGAATCATAGCAGACATATTTTCTCCTAACAGAACTTTTTTATTACATTTGAGCTTTCTTTTCGATGTACACAACTCCTTCAAAAACATTGCATAGCGAGGAACCTGTTTAATAACATCAAGAAGTGGAATATTTACCTCTACTTTGTGAAAGGTTTTAAGAATTTCTTTCTCCTGCTCTTGTTTTTTGGACTTTGCAAAATGGCCTGGAAATGGAGGAGGTATCTTGATTTCGACTTGTGATCTGCTCGTTTCTTGTGGCTGGTCAGTTTGAGACGTTGAGCCCTCCTTCACAATCTCCTTCTCCAAATCACGTTTTGATGGTTTAAATGGTTGTTCTTCTAACACTTTTCCACTTCGCAAAGTAATTGCACTTACATTTTGCTTCGGGTTGTTAATGGTTTAAGATGACAGTTTACCTAAAGCTTGAGATTCCAATCGGTTCACGGAGGTAGCCAACTGACCTATTTGGTTTTCTAAGTGTTGAATGGTGCTTTTGGTATCTTGTTGAAATTGTTGTGTGCTTGTAGCAAGCATTTTAACAATATCTTCAAGAGACATGCTCGAATTTGAAGATGATGGTTGTGAGTGAGTTGTTGGTTTAGGATATTGTTGCTGGAAATTATTTGAACGGGATCCATAGCTAAAGTTAGGATGATCTCTCCATCTTGGGTTATAGGTGTTAGAGAAAGGGTCATACTTTCTTTGTGGTGGACCTGGAAACCCTCTTACCACGTTTATTTGCTTCGGTTAGCCATCTTGAAGTGTTAGACACATATCAGTAGGGTGACTGATGATGTACCCCCCTCTCCGGCTCAAAGGTCTCCCCTTCGAGCTCGAATGGGATCCTCTCCCTAATTACACTATAAGATCTTCAAATAGTTTTGAGTGACATAAAATCATCTTTGGGATGATTACCAGTATGGGAATCTGCCATGCGAAGGCCTACACCCTTCGCAGGAGGTCTTCAACGAAACTAGGGTAAAGGTCTGGCTAAGTCAAAAACCACGTTCTCCCTCTCTGCCAAGGCTTTCCCGCCAAGGTAGAGATCATGGTATACAGTTCTTGCAATTACCCTTTAAATCGTGGGACACCCCCATGTTTACCAGTTTTTGTGTTAGGCCTTGTCCATCTTATTTTCACACCTATAAATAGATGGTCAGGTCTCCAGGTATGACAACACCTTTCATACATACTCATTTTACCTTACTTTATGCAATAAAGCACATACTTTCTCTCACGTCAGAGGTGATTTATAGGGACACCCCTTGCACTTCACTTAACGTAGTGTTTTCATTTGTGTTGACACAGGTTATCCAAGACTTGGCAATCTAGCAACCATCACAAGAACTCTTTGATCTCTTCGAAGCCTGATCGTGCCCATATTTGCATAATCAGTGGCGCCATCCGTGGGACCCGCAATAATTAGTCCTATTCTAACCAAGTCGAATAACCTCAAAACCACTCTACCTACTTTTCTGGCATGACAAACAGAAGAGAAATGACGCCACCACCGGGTTTCTGGACATCACCTCAGATACCAAATAACACCACTAGTGAAAGATCACCTATGATTACTACCGTGTTTGCCGCCACTAATCCTGAAAATACGCCATTTGCATATCACGCTTCTACTTCAACTAATCCTAATCCTATGGTTACTCCTACCTTTGTGGAAGCAAATTATGAAGTCCTTGAATCTCTTCTAAGAGAACGACGAAGACAGATACATAATGAATACCTCTAAACTGAACTTCAATACTTCAGTGAGGACTACGATGAAGAGCGAGAGATGGAACCAAGACCTGAGCCCAACCGGGAAGCTACTCCAACCCATCGGCCAAGGTCTCATGTGGTTCGTAGGCAACGAGAAAGAGTTGTGGGATTTGAGGAAGCACCGAACAGGGAAAGAAGTAGGAGAGGAAAGAACGCCAAAGGTATTAGGTCCTCAGAGATTGAAGCTGAAAACAGGGGAGTGAACCTCCCCCTGCTCTTGGCGGCTCACTTGGGAAGGAACAAAAGTGGTCAACCTATCCAATCCTCCTTGACCTCCGTGCATGGAGGCCACCAACCTTTGACTAACATAAGGGGGGGGGGGGGAATCTCCCTCCTAACAGTACGCTTCTCTCGCACCATGCCTAACCTTTCATACCTAGTAGTTTGAATACACCTACTGGACTTGTGCCTACTCATGTTAACTGTTAGCCTTAAAATATGTCGGCTAATACAGAATTACATTAGTTTACATTATTCGGACACGCAGGGACTAGAAATGTCAAGTGTAGTAAGTAGATCGTGTCCCGAGCTATATATATCCCCTCCATACTTCCATGGAAGGGTGAGGAAAAACATTTATCTCATAAGTGTGTGGTGTTTCTCTCTCTAGAAAACACACACTCTTTCCTTTCTCTCTCTAATAAAATGGCAACTTATTATTTATATCCTCCCTGACCTCCGGATCATGTCTCTTGTTAGTGAAATTTTATGGTTAACAATTGGTACCAGAGCTGTAGGGGTGTTTTGTATTTGTGTGGAATTCGTGGGTTAGTTGGTTTTTTTGTTTGAAAAAAATAGCAAGAAAAAAAATCAAAGTTTGATCTTTGTTTGTGGTTAAAGGTGTTAAAGATTTGTACTTTCGGGCTTAGAACTATCCCTTGCATCATTACTAGGTGGTTTCAACATCATTTCTTAGCTTTCAAGGAAGTTTGATGATTTTTTCTTGGCTGCGTTTTGACTAACTAAAGGGATGTTCTTGATTGTGTTTTGCTTCATTCATTGCGATTTGCCCAAAGAATTCTTGCGTTTTACTTCAGAGAAAGTACACTGCAGTTTGTCGTTTTGTGAAGGACAACGTACTGCGTTTTGTCTTATTAGGCTCTGCATTTTGGTTATTGCATTTTGCCTCTGCGTTTTGGGTACTGCGTTTTGCCTATTGCGTTTTGGTTCCTGCGTTTTGGTTCTGCATTTTGGTTCCTGCATTTTGGCTTTGCGTTTTGGTTTATGAAAAGGTGCGTTTTGCCTCTGCGTTTTGCCTAATTGAAGACCCTTATTGCGTTTTGCCTAGGGGAGACTCTGTCTATTTCATTTCTTGATTGCGTTTTGCCTCAAGATTTGACTGCGTTTTGCCTAAGGCTCTTCACTGCGTTTTGTCTAGTTCATGATTGCGTTTTGTGAGTTGAGATTTGCTTTACATTGACAATCTTTGGACCATTAACTCACAACTCTCAAGGGCTTAATTTACATACTTGAACTTAAAAGGACAACCAATCAACAACATCAAACCACAACATATCATCTTGGACTTAAGTTATCGGATTGTGCCAGGTATTAAAACATTCTCTTGTCGGGCAAAAGTATACATGACCGGGTTTATTACTTGGACGGGCCGTGCTTATGATAATCTATTAAGCCCGATATCCGTTAACGAACAACAACACAACAAACACGATACATAATACTAAAAACGATCCGAATAAGATTCACTAAAACATCAAAATGGCTAAAGATTTGGATTCAAATGTTAAGTGATCACGAAGTTTATTTGGTGTCCCTTATTTGAGTTTAAAGTAGGTTTCACGGAGGCGTCTACTTATTTCATCATCGAGACTTCCTTCTATTTTCTACCCATTTCCTTAAACCCAATCTATCGATTGATGACTTGCTTGAACGTATACAGTTATGATTGAGACTTGAATTATCTAGTTACTAGAAGTCATAGGGGCGTTGGGTGATGGACTTGGATAACTTTCACTTAAGGAGTTAAATTGTAGTACTCAGTGTCACACGCAGAAGCCAATGTGGATAATTTTAAGAAGGTGATGTTCTTTTTTATACTTTTGTTGTTGGCGTATATGGCTATCTTAGAGGCTTTCCTCTTCCGTTCTTCAATCTAAACAGAAAAAGATTAAGTAACAAATTTGGAATGTTACTTCATTTAAGTTTGTATATAGGGTTTACTATCACCCAGTGGTCACACAATAGCGACTGAATACGGTTGGTATGTTAGCTAGAGAGTATAAGGTTGAGATGTGATTAGCAACTCTCACGGGATATTTAAAGCTATTGAGCGTCAATGATACTTCACAGTCTCAGCAAAAATCTTTCAAAGTTCTTCAATGTATTTCATAACTTTTCAAGATTGTTGCTTTGCCAAGAACTTGCTGTGTTTATGGGCAATACACGTCAATGATGCTTTTGAGAGTTCGAAACCATCATGGGGGAATACGTGTACTTTGATACTTTGATGTTATCAGGTCAACTTCCAGGGGGAAGTAGTTTATACTACTTCACTTAGTATGGTGTGTGAAGTATTCTGCAAGCGTGAGAAGATTTGTTGCTGATCTCTTGCATGTTCCCCCAAACAGATATTCACCAAGACCGAATGTCATGATACAGTATAGAAGCAGTATTAGATGGTGTGGTTGACTGTTTCTTCTACTAAATTCCCGTTGTGCACTTTAAATCGTCAATGTTAGAGATCGTTCATACGCCTACTTCAACGTTTCAGAATCTGTATATCACCCTGTGTTTTCAAGTCTTTGGCGAGTCGATTAAATATGCTATTTATTTTTAGTGTTGTACGTGTTTGCTTGTTATTTCAGAATTAAGTTTAAATGCGTGAGCAAAAATTAGCCGTTCAATGTAATCGGGAATCAACAATTAAATGTTATACTTCAAGCAAGAGTTATATACAAACAATTATTTTGAGATAATTATTAACATTTGTTCATTTTTATTTTTATCGGATACGTAAAGTGTATACGTTTCACGATAAATTGCCGTTTAGACACTCTCCGGATCCACATAAAAAACCTTTGCTACGCTTCAACAAATACCCCTTTTTATACCCTAATACCATAAAGTTTACTCAAAATTATATTCATATTCATCTCTTAATTCCGAATTCGCCCTGACTTTTATATCAAAAGATTTACCCAGAACACTTCATTTGGTCAAAACCTAACCATACTCATTTGGCCACACCATACTCATTATGGCACACCATACCTAGCTTACCTTGGACCATACCTTGACTAAGAACCATCACTTACACCTTGCTTTGACTCTTAGACCATACCTTGGACCATGCTTGCAATCTATACATAAGAGTAACACTTACACACTTTACACTTAACTAGAAAATCAAACAAACACTCTCTTTTAGCTCATATAAGCTCACGGCATAACACAAGCCACAACACAAATCCATACAAAATTTTCTACAATCCATACACTTCTATACACATCCATTATAAGTCATTCTAAGGTGTTTCCAACCATTGAATCACCAATTGCAAGTTATAATCAAGAAAAGCAAGATTAGGGTTTTCTTAAGAAAATAAGGGTTTTCTTAAGTGCAACCTTTGGTTTTAAGGCTAAACACGGGTTTAGCATTTGTTTCTCATCATCATCATATCTCATAAGGTCTACCTTAAACCTTTATGTTCTTAGTTTATAAGTTTTTATATATATGATATGCTATTTAGTGAAATCACCATTAGGAATACTTTTGAACATGAAAAATGTAATTTTTCTTGTGATTATGATTTTATGCACTTTCTCACATGTTATGATGATGGTAATATCATGAAATAAAGGATATATAAGTTTTGTACAATCTTGGTTTAAGTATAAAAAGTTCATATGTAAACTTGTAATTAAAAGTTAAGTAAGAAAGTTTATGATTTTATGTAAAGTTAATAACTTGTGATCTTGATGATCTTGGACAAATATAAACATATGGACATTATTATATGTATAAATTGATCATATAAAATTATATAAAGTCTTGTGGTAAATTGTGGAGGTTGAAAGTATTATAAACATATTTATAAATAAATTATATAAAAGATTCATTTTGGGACAGAAAGTTTTCGATTCCAAACAGGGGATTTTATATTTTTATAAGATATACTTTTCACGACGATTTCCGAAAAAGGTAAGCAAAAACTGTTAATTGGATTAATAACCGAAAAGTTACGTTATAAACGGTTATACGTTAATAAATGAAGTAGTAAGTAAATTTATAAAAACATTTTTATAAGATTTTTAAACAGAAAGTATTAATATTTTTAACAATAATACCATATTTTTTAGGATTCCAATATGATAAGAATCGTAATTTTTCAATTATTAACGAATCGAGTATGAATTTCATGCGAGTTTACGACAAGTATATACTTTTTATAAAACTATTTTTATAAAAGTTACTTTTTCATGACAGAAAGTATTTTTGTAAACTCATAAAAATATAGAACTTCAAATACGAGAACGTCCCGCGAAAGAAATCTTAAAAAACGGAGCATAAAAGAATAAATACGACATTTTCGGGTTTTACGACGACGAATACTTGATTTTATAATAACTCAAGTCTGATGTGAACAGAAAAAGTTACTGTTCACCGTAGGTCCGGAATGCAAAAAATGTCACAAGTTTTTTTAATGACTAACTCGTCTTGTTTCGAAAAGGATGGACATTAGAAAACGCGAGAATCGGGTTTAAACGGAAAGTTACGCCAGTTTTACTAAAACGGTAATTATATACGTTTTACTTATTAAACACAATTTTTCAAAACCTTAGTGGTGATTGAGATATATAGACTTATTATGTGGTTATCAAAGTACTATATTACTAGGGAGTTTCATAATGAGGCCTCTTCGGATGGCGTTTCGACGAGTTGTTGGATTTACGATTTAAAGTGTCCTAACTCCTCGAAACGTCCATGTCATGACCTCTTTAATTATGATAGCCCGAACGATTAGTATGAGGTAATAAACTTTAAGAGTATATTTCAAGTACTCAGTATTATGCGACCTATTGATAATTTAGGTTGATTCGATCTTTTACGTGCGATATATCTGCTGTTACTGGAGTATCTGAGGTAAGGTGAGTTCATAGCCCCACACTTTTTACAGTTTTACTGATTTACTATTATCTGGGGTGGAAACATGCTTTGTTTTACAAATTGGACGCAAGTAAACATTTTTGCATTGATTACATGTTTGCCTAAGTAGCGATAACCCAATTAAGCCCATTATCATGAACTGTCAATTGCATATATGTAGTTGGGAATTACATTATGTGAGCGCGAGTGTTATTTAATAGATCTATTCGGGAATTGACTCCAGTTAGGGTGACTAGCTATCAACCAAGATTACGAACGTTTTTAAGCATGTCGAATTTGGGATGTTTTCGGGTTAAAACATCATTGCGGGCAGAAATTGCAATATATAGTTTAATTGCAAGAAAGATCGTCGAGCTTCAGTGTACTTGTGATTAGTGTTAATATATTCTATTTTTGTGAGATCTGCATGTGTTGCATTATCACTAAAAAGTCTTGCGGTCCTACACATTATGATTTTATCAAACCTATGAATTCACCAACATTATTGTTGACGTTTTTAAGCAATGTTAGGAGATAAATAGGCTTGGGATGCCAGGGATGGCTTTGGGTTATATTTTGGATTGCACGCTTAAAGTTTTAGGTGCATCATTTTTTGGGAAATTATGACAAACTTTGTAGATACTCAAAGTGAACAAGTAAAAGTATATTCTTTTGTTTTAAGGTCTTTCAATTAAATACATATGTTTCATTTTAAAACTGGACTTTTTGTGTCGTTCTTATATTATTGTGCTGTTGATCTTGAAGTAACACGCCCCGGACCCTTATTCCGCTACGACCCAATTTGGGGGTGTTACAATCTGCGTAAGATGCGGTGTTGTTTTGGGGGGATGCTATTCAGAAACTTCGCCAAAAAAAGCTATGAAGAAATCTTTTTAAGGAATTGCTGCATGTTTGGGGAAGTTAATCAATCATGCATGCTACAATGTTCCAGAACATGTCAAGACCATAGAAGATCCAAGCTTTTGTGTACAAGTATCAAGATTAGAAGACAAAGACGACATCTTCAGCATTGGAAACGCGTTGGATGTCATTTCATTATGTTGTATTTGTACTTGTTAGGAATATTGTAAGCAATTCCGTATGCCCACATATTGGGGGAAGATTGTTAGCCTTAAAATATGTCGGTTAATACGAAATTACATTAGTTTACATTAGCCGGACACGCAGGGACTAGAAATGTCAAGTGTAGTAAGTAGATCATGTCCCGGGTATATATATCCCCTCCATATCTTCCATGGAGGGGTGAGAAAAACATCTTGCTCATAACGTTGTATGGTGTTTCTATCTCTAGAAAACACACACACTCTTTCCTTTCTTTCTCTAATAAAATGGCAACTTATTATTTCTATCCTCCCTGACCTCCGGATCATGTCTCTTGTTAGTGAAATCTTATGGTTAACACTAACCCTTACTCTCAACCATCTGTGGGTCTTGTCAATGGGAAAACTCTGAGTTTCCCTTTTCAGGCCTAGATTTGTAATCCCTTATCTAGGGATCCTCCACTATCATCCACATGGGGGTATTGACCACAGCCTTCGACAACAAGGCGTACCTTTTAATACAATGGGTCCTATGTATCCCGCAGTTACCCCTTCGAGTCCTACCCCTTTTTATTAGGTAGCCAATGTTTGCTCCACCAAATATGCCTATGTACCCAAACCCTACAGGTTCCTTCATAGATTCCACAAGCTCCGTAACCCTCTTTATTCGCTTGATCGAGGACTATCTTTTGGATGGACTAAAATTGCCCTCCCTTATTGGTTCTTACGATGGAAAAGGGGACCCAGATAATTTCTTGCACCTTTTTGTTGCGGTTGTAGTAAGAGACTTCTACAAGAGTTTTAACCTACCTAGAGGAGTGTACCGCTAAACCGTTTGTAGTGTAGATTTTAAAAAAAAAAAAAATATAGGCACAGACTGGGAATAGTTGGGAAGGCTTGATCACGGTCTAACAGAATTCTAAGGGTTGAGAGAAGATTCTTTTTGTATTTTTATGTTTATATGAAAGTAGTAAATCATATGTTTGAGAGATTGGTTGGTTTTAGCTATTATAAAACTAAATTTAAACTACGCTTCTGGTCGACAACAATATGATATAGATTGGTTTATTTAACTCATGTATTACTCCTTAGATTGCTTCTCCTAGTGTTGTTGCTTTGTCACACTTGTGATGATCTATGTAATTATTTCCTAAGTCATGAACGAATTACACACCCGCCGTCTATTTAATATTCCGTTAAGGCAACCACACTCGTAAGGTAGTCATGAAGACTATTATATGGACCCTAAGAGTATATTAAATGATTTGAAATAATTCAAGAGTGGATCACCATTTAAGGTGGCAAGGTAATTGAAGGAATGTTACCTTCTGGTACTCCTTTCTACAAAATTATGTTTTCCTAGACATTTCAATAGCGATAAGACAAAAGTTGGTTTTTAAGACATATCATGCATATTCTTCATCAAGAAGCAACACCACTAAGATCTACATCCTAGGTTTCATACAATCATAAATAAACACAATAGAAGGTTTAGCCAAGCATGTTAAAGATAAAGTAAGAATAGATAAGAATCACACAACAAGACATATTAAGTGATTAAGATAGTCTTACTTGATTAAAACATGAATTGAAGAGAGTACAATAGGGTTTTAAGGCCCTAAAATCGTCCCTAACAGCTGCTAAATGAACTAGGGTTCATCCATTTCTTTTACTCTAAAGTTACACACTTAAAACCCTAAAAACGGATTTGTATATATTGGAAAATCGTTGTGACGGCGTCGCGTGTTAATCGTAACGCCGTCATGAATAGAATATTCTAGATAATGGGCTGGGTCATACAATCTGACGCCGTCTAGAGATCTTGTGACGCCTTCTTGAGATGGGTTGTGACGGCGTCACGTGTAATCTGTGACGCCGTCTCCAGCTTCTGAGTAGAAATTCTTGAGAGATGTTGGTGTAGGTTCGTAGTCTTGTCCGTTTCTTCTCTAAATGAGCCCAAGTCATATGTATTTCTTCCAAATGCCTTCCAAATGCTAAATACCTGAAAAGGAACAATTAAGTACCTATTTTGGGCATACATGCATGATTTAGGAGGTTAAACGACCTTGAAAAAGTGTATAAAATGGCACCTCATCAAATACCCCTACACTTGGCATTTGCTTGTCCTCAAGCAATTGGGCTTTTCTACCTAGACAATAGCAATGTAAGGGTCGTTTTACCTACTCTTTAAAAGTATTTTTACAACACAACCTTCTAGACCTTATAATTAAAAGCACGGAAAGTAAATAGTAGCACCTCACATAAGTGTTTGGGATTCTCTCTTTCACTCAGGTGTATAATAAATTATAACATAAGAGGGAAATGGAAAATCAACACTCATTACCTGTTATAGCATATAAATTACCATAGGCTTGGTAAAGGATCAAACCTCCACCGCTAGGCGCAAGCATTATTCATTACTATCTAAGAGGTCTTTTTAAAAGGTTGTGTGGTGTAAGTGTAAGATAACATTTAATGGAAACAGAAATGGATGGGATACATTTAGGTGGCTTTGGGTGAATTTGGAGTGGAAGGGTTAGCTAATTATTTACACGAATACACTTCGGTTTGGTTTTAAGCCAAGACCCGGACAAAGATATACAAACTCTACATCAATCTCTTTCTTTTTCTTTTCTGTTTTTTAATAACATAATACATCACAACATGAAGTTTATAACACGTACCTCTACACTTGAGCTTTTACAAGTTCGATATTTACAATCTAACTAATGACCCGATTTGAGGTGGATCAAAATAACATGGAGATCGTCTAACAAACATATGGGGGTATTGACTTAACTTTTCTTCCCCATTCTTTCGTGAAATAAATACTACCATGAATCCCAATCGTCTTGAAACAGTATTTACATGGATAAGGACATAGCAACAGTGTACTCAATAATTAACTTAGGTTAACACATTAATGAACTAAAAGCGAGTACATACAAGGTAGGCTAAGGCGATTTGGGTGTAACTATTGGTGTAAGGGTGAACAATGTTCTTCATTAATAGTCCGGCTTAACCAGAAAATTACGAGAACCATGAAAAAGGATAGGCTCGAAGGGTTGTACTAGGGGAATCCTACACTAAAGGTGAGTGCATGGCAAGGGTGTGGGATAGTTATATGATCGGTGTGACCATCATAATAATCACAGGTTTAAAACATGGGTTAATCCTAATGCCTCTTATCAAGCAAATCCTAATACTTACTATGCGGTCTTAGGATGCATTACAAAAACAAGTTCTAGAATTTAATATACTACAGGTACCCTCTTATAATACTAAAGTAACCAATACCAATGTTCCAGAAAAGGCAACAAAACCACGCATACACATCCGTAATGACGGAATAGACACACATGATTGCTCACTCCTGAACTCGAACAAGCTAAAGGTATAACATCTAAGGGTGAACCTCACATTTTGGGGGGTGGAATTTAAGGGTTTTTGTGCAAGTAATATAAATTCCTATCCATGTGACGCTCTGAATACTTGGTTTTCATCTGTATGTGTCATAATTTTTTTAAAATTTGGGTCAAAATTACCTCTTATGCTATGTTTTGATATATTACCTATTATTTTAAGGACAAAGCAAATGGCAAATGAAAGAATAGTTTATAAGGCTTATTTTCCCCCTACACTTAAGTTTAACATTGTCCCCAATGTTATATAAAAGTACCTATAAAAACGAATAAAGGGAAACAAAAAACAAGGAAAAGAAACTAGTACTCCCCTGGTTTGCTCAATAATGGAGAAGAAACATGCGATAACTGGTTAAATCATCATCCAAGAATCATCTAATGAAACTTCCTAAGAATTTACAAGATTCTTCTCATCAAATATAACCTGTAATAAAAAACAAAGACAACTATACCAAGCATAAAATGTGCGATATACAAATATACAATGAATTTAGGGTTTGACTCGATAAAACAATAAAGGTAGGATGAGAGAATTGTCAAACTTATTGGTTTTGGAGGTTTATAACAGAAGATTTTATATTTTAAATGTTATGCAAGTTTTATTTTCAAAAATAATTAAAAACTTTAAGTTTTCTAGACCTGGGCATTTGACGCCGTCAGGAAAATCCTAACCCCGTCACATGTGTCGTGATGATGGCGTCGCGTGTAAATCGTGACATCGTCTCCACGTTTTGTGAAAACGGAATTTTTGTTTTTGATGAAAAATTTCCTGCACTTGGTTCCATAAGTTAATTCCTGTACAAATAGCTGCATAAAACTTGAGATTTGACAATTTACTCATATGACTCGAAACTGACGCGAATTAATCTGAACAATTTATTTAACATGCTTGAACTTGTTTTAAAAACCGGATAGATTCCCCTACACTTATTGTTTGCAAAATACCTTTGATTGAAATTAAGACGAGGTTACAAACAAAACAAAGCATGATTACAAGATAGAGTTCGAACATGATAGAATAAAATGAAAAGAATAAAACACACGACACTCCTAATGTGAGGGAAAAATAAATATTGGGGTGCCTCCCAAAAAGCGCTTGTTTTTGTTCGAGTCACGAGCCTGACTCTACCCTTATTTAACAAATAAAGGGGAGGGTTCCCCTACACTTGAGTTCAAGTGCGGGTAATAGTAATGGTACACACAATTGTTGTGAGAAGGGGTCACATGCTAAAAAATTGGTTGTTGAATTATATGCTCCAAATGGCGTGTCTCTTTAATCCTAACCTTCTCTACTTCTTTTGGCCTAACGGGTGAATTAAGTCCTCTTTCTAGAAAAGAAACTTCCTTAGATTCTAATTTCAAATCATCTTCTATCATCTCCAATTTTGAAAAATCAACACCTAAGTATCCTCTATGTCCTAATAAACCTGGTTTAAATCCATAACGTTTCTTAGGGTCATCGATGCATGGGCGGTAATAGCAATATAAATCCCTAAGGTGGAAAGACGCCACAAGCGATGAAGGTGGTATATGAATGGTTAAATCATCTAGTACCTTCATCCTAAAACTATCGGGACTTTGTGGTTTGATGGGTGGTTTGAGGCCTCTCTCGGTTCCTAGACTTGCATCTATGGGTGGACAATTAGATAAGGGTTGAGGTTAAGGCTCCGGTTTATCAAAACTAGGAACTTCCCTAGAACTATGAGGAGTGTTGTGATTACAATTCAAGCCTACTTCCTTTAGTTTTGTTTCGTTTAAAGGTTCTACCTCTATCGGGGTTCCTAAAGTCTTTTCAACTTCTTCCGGGCAAGTCACAGACGTATGTATTCCTCAAATGACGATAGGGTTTGTATGGTACTCTTAGGGCTTGTAACTCCTACCTCATTATCCATCGTACTTAGGCTATCTACATGCTTATCATAGTTTAACCATGCCATGCACCTAGGTACCTGTACCCAAACCATATCATCCCTAACTATTTGAGCATTTGGATTTGCTATAGTTTCATCAGAAATAGCGCTTGTTGGGTTGCTACATTTTTTATCATATTGGGCACAATCCTCTATGGCATACCATGCTCCTATATCACTAAACTTCCTAAGATACCCTTCTGCTATCAAATTGATGATATAACAAGATAACAAGTCGAGATGTTTAAGAAAGATTTCAATTAGGGTCCATATACTAAGGCCATGATTCAGGACTTTTTGGATTATGTCTTTGAAACGAGTCCACGAATCATAAAGAGATTCATCTTGATGTTGTTGGAACACCAAGAGTTAATCACTGAAGAATACATAAAACCTACCTACGCTAGAATAACCATACCTATTCATTATAATTTACAAATTTACAAATGTTACGAACAAGGGGCACAAAGAAAAAGATAGACTACAAGAAAGCTAATATGCAGAATTAAAGTCTCACTTAAAAGGATTCAAGCGAGTAGAACTAAGTTAACCTATGATCAGAACCTAACTATTCCTCACACAACGGCGCCAAAAACTTGTTGCGGTCGTCGTAAGGGACTTCTACAAGAAGTTTTACAATTCCCTAGGCAGTGTACCTAACCGTTGTAGTGTAGTATAGGCAAGACTCGGGGGTTGTTATCGTTCTTTAGGGAAATAGGTTGGAAAGGCTTGATCACTGTCTAACAGAATTCTAAGGGTTAAGAGAAGATTCTTTTTATATTTTTATGTTTATAGGAAAACAGTAAATCATATGTTTGAGATATTGGTTGGTTTTAGCTATTAAACTAAATAATAAACTACGCTACTGGTGATAACAATATAATTAAAGATTGTGTTTATTTAATTATGTATTACTCCCTAGATTGCTTCTCCTAGTGTTGTTGCTTTGTCACACTTGTGATGATCTATGTAATTATTTCCTAAGTCATGAACGAATTACACGAACCCGCCATCTATTTAGTATTCCGTTAAGGCAACGCACAAGTAAGGTAGAAGACTATTACAAGGCCAAGCATGTTAATGACAATAGAAGGTTTAGCCAAGCATGTTTAGCCAAGCATGTTTAGCCAAGCATATTAAGATAGTATTACTTGATTAAAACATGAATTGAAGGAAGTACAATAGGGTTTTGAGGCCCTAAAATCCTCCCTAACAGCTGCTAAATGAATTGGGTTAGTCCGTTTCTTTTACACTAAAGTTACACACCTAAAACCCTAAAAACAAATTTGTATATATAGGAAAATCGCGATGGTGTCGCGTGTTAATGGTGACACCGTCATGAATAGAATATTCTAGATAATGGGCTGGTTGGTGCATTCTGACGCCATCTGGGGATCTTGTGACGCTGTCTTGGTATGAGTTGTGATGGCGTCATATGTAATCTGTGATGCCGTCTCCAGCTTCTGAGTTGAAATTCTTAAGAGATGTTGGTGTAGGTCTGTAGACTTGTCCGTTTCTTCCGCAAATGAGCCCAAGTTACGTGTATTTCCTCCAAACGCCTTCCAAATGCTGAATACCTAAAAGGGATCGCTTGACGCCGTCATGAATCGAAAATTCTAGATAATGGCTTGGTCCGTACAATCTACGTCGTCTGGAGATCTTGTGACACCGTTGAGATGGGTTGTGACGGCGTCCGAGTAAATCTGAGATGCCGTCTCCAGCGTTCTGATTAGAAATCATGAGAGATGTGGTGTAAGTTCGTAGACTTGTCCGTTCTTTCCAAATGAGCCCAAGTCACCTGCATTTCTTCCAAATGCCTTCCAATGCTATATACCTGAAAAGGAACAATTAAGTACCTATTTTGGGCATAAATGCATGATTTAGGGGGTTAAACGACCCCAAAAAGATGTATAAAATGACACCTCATCACTTTTCGAAGGGGCCATCTACATGCAAAAAATGGTTAATGCTTGTAGCTTGACACATGTTCACATACACCCTTAAAGGTTCCGCCCGCATATGGTGGAATAGTCATAAAACATGTAGCATTCTCAACTAAGAGGATCTGAAGGCTAAGTTCCGGTCACACTTCAGTCAGCAAAAGAAGTTCACGAAGACACATTTGACGGTTCACAACATCAAGCAAAGAGAAGGTGAAAGCACCAGGGCCTTCATTACCAGATACACTGACGATACTTTACAGATTTTGGGTCTACAAGAAAAGCAGCGTATCTCTAGTTTTATCCATGGTTTAAGAACAAGAAGCTTAGTTGAGCATCTCTCCACAGAACTCTTGACCACCTACAAAGGCTTGATGGAAAAAACCTATACCTAGATCAAAGCAAGAGAAGTGGCGACTAATGGAACTCCTAACGATCGAAGGGAAAATTTTAAAAGATCAAGGAAATCTTTGTGGGACAATAACCGAAGACAGAATGGCAGGGATAGGTTCTCCCCGTACCAAGGACCTAACCTTGGACTGCTCTCTAACCTGTCCAAAATCCCAAGAGAGATCCTTGCCATAGAAAAGGCAGCTAGAAGCTTTGAACAGCCTCCTCATATGTTTAGAAGTAGACGGTTATGAGAAATGTCCAAATATTGCCATTTCCATGAAGACTATGGGCACAACAGCAACGACTGTCGCCAATTAAGAAACCAGATTGAAGAAGCTGTGAAATCAGGACAGCTTTCCCATCTTGTGAAGGGAATTAAGAAAGAAAAAGTAAGGGCCTCAGAAAACCAACGAACATAAGGGAAAAAAGACAAAAGCACTACGCCGGCCAAAACACCTATACTTATGATAAGGCAAGATGAGTCATATATGAAGAATAAATTCGAAGGCCTCACCTCCAAAAGCAAGGAAATTACATTCCCCTCAGGAGGTAGTAATTCTTCAACGCCGGTAGTAATAAAAGCTAAGGTATTTGGAAGAGAAGTAAACTGAGTGCACACAGATAGTGGAAGCTCATACGAAGTAATTTATGAACATTGCTTCATGAAATTAAAACCGTCCATCAGAGCATCCAAGGTAGATTCGAAGGTCCCCTTAATCAGATTTTCAGGAGAAAAGTCCCGGTCTATTATGAAAATTCCTCTTGAAATCATGATAGGAGACCCCCCTCTCACAAGAAAGGAAACTCTCAACTTCATGATTGTTAAGTTTGATTTGTCATATAGTATGCTATTGGGGAGGACAGCAATGCAAAAGATGGAAATTGTGGTTTCTACCATTCACTGGGCCATCAAATTCCACACCACTAGAGGGATTGATACGGTGTTTTCGACACATGAATCCGATAAAGTAAGAGAAGGAATGCAGAAGGTCAGAGAGATCCCATTAGCAAGCGAAAAAGGGGTGTTTAGCTGCACTACGGCAAAAGAAAAAGTGGTCGTTAATAACAAATATCCGAAACAAACAG
>BQNB010021303.1:35000-64395 GCA_026074375.1 Tanacetum coccineum | reverse complement strand
CTTTATCATCTTCCACCTTTTGCTTCTTTATAATCTCTTATACCAGCTATGTTCCTGCTCTCTTTTCTTTGCCCTTCACCAACCCTGTTCTAAAGTCTTCAAATGTATTTACCCTTTTAAATGATTTGTCAAACATCTCTTTGATAGAATAAAACTCTTTCAACTTCAAATCTTTGATCTTGTATCCTTCCATGTTCATTAGGTAAGTACACATTATCTTTCTCTGTTGAGCTTTTGTTGGTGGTTTTATTTCTTTTCTCTTCTGCTCTTTTAGCTGCAAAATGCTTTCTTCTTTTCTCTAAGAGTTGTTGAAATAATGTAGCCTTTTCTTCAATAGCCAACTCTTCTTGTTCTTGTGCTTGCATTCTTTCAGCCAATTGATGATCAACATCAATCTTTGCCTGTATATCATCTCATGTTTCAATCATGGCAATATCGTCTTCTTCTTCTTTTTCAGCTTTCTCTCTTGCAAGTCTTTCTTCTTCATCAAATTCAGCTTGTAAATTTAAAGGAGTTTCCTCATCAAGCCTGATTAGATCTTTCTTCTTCATAAGCTTCACAGGTTCTATCAATAAACCTTTACATTTGTCTTGTGATTGTTGTGAAGATAGTTGTGAAGATATTGTTATTGTAGATTCACCTAGCTCTTGTATAACAACCCCTTTCTTCTTGGGTTTTGTACTTTTCATTTCTTCAAGTGCTTGAGCCAAAGTAATATCATCAACAGTTTTAATTGTAGCAGTAGTTGTTGTAGCAGTACTAACATTTGTTGCAGCACTAGCAGCACTAACTATATCACGAGCAACACTATCTTGAGCAGCATTAATAATTAGTTTAGCAGTGTCAATAACTCCAACTACTTCTTTAGCAACTTGTTGCTCTGCAACGAACACCTCCTCACCAGCAAAAATATTCACATCATGAACACTAACTAGGGTAATTTCTTCATCTGCATTAATAGCATTAATCCTCCCCTGTTTGGATGCATCCTCACCCAAACTTTCTTTATTATTAGAGGATTCTACCCTAGCAATCAAACCAACTTTGTATAATCTCTTCAGCCTATGAGTTCTTGACCCTCCCCTCCTTTTCAAACTAGCAATCTCATTATGTTAAGTGGTCTTTGTCTTCTCTAAATCAAGAACCCTGTTTTGTAAAGTGGTACATAATGCCATCAATTCATCAAGTTTAAGTCTATCCTCATCACTTTGAAGTGTGTTACCTCTTGCTAGCAGTGAATCATTAGAATGTTTAAATATACTCTCAAACCTAGTTTGAGCAATAGTAACCCCCATGGTTTCTTGGCTCCTGTGACCACCACCTGAATTAGTTCCTTGGGAACTAGATTCATTAGGTGTTGCCTTGGATCCTAAGTAGTTACTAATGCTAGTACAAAAGTTAGTACTGCTAGTGTATGTTAGTACTGCTAGAGTAAACTTCTAAGCTAGTTAATACTGCTTGTGCTCAGTTACAACTGCTGAGTGATTACTACTGCTGGAAGGAATATGTCTTACAGAGATGAGATTCAAAAGTTGAATTGGAGAACAAGAATACTTACGAAGATAAGTAATAAGTATTTGTAAAGAGATATATGTATAACTAAATTGTTTAAGAGAATACGTTTGTTTATAAAAAGATCATGAAAAGTTAGGAAAGTATAGTAAACCTTGTAGGACTCCTTGGTGGTATAAAAGGAGAGCCCTAGGCATAATGGTAGATGTACATTCTTTGATATTCAATAGAGCTTCAGTTTTGTAAACCCTAACACTATTAAGAGTGTTCATTTCATATTGAGGCTGAAAGTTGGCAATCTGTCTATGTTTCATGTGAATTTGTGTTACTGTTTTATAAAGAATCTTCTTAAGTATCATCGACTAGATTCCGCTTAGTTCTTTGTATTCATAATCAAGGTTTTCTACCATAGATGTCTTGGATTATTCATTACAACTAAGCCTTCTTACAAGCTAAGCAAGATCTGATTTACAGTGGGATCAACCAAGTGGTATCTATACATGTTTGAGAAACTTTAAATAAGAAGAAACAATCTAACACAAAAGTACTAGAACTATTTGTTTAAGAAAACATGGAGGAAGTGAATCATCGTTACATGGTTGCTGCTAGCAGAAACTTCCATTACATAATCCAAGAGATATTGAGCTTTAGAAAATGAGGATAAGAACAAGTACTTCCTAATGACCGCAGAATTATGCTCTTTGGGAAGAAATATTAAATTGTGACTCACCTCACCAAAGAGAACCGTTTGACGGTGTTACGACAAACATATCTCCACAACTGTAGAGGAAGAGAGTTAGATGGAAGAATGAGTTAAAGGCAAGAGTACACTATAGATGGCTTCATCCAAATGAACATCAACTAAAGTTTAATACCTATAAATGTGCCAAGACTCTGATGGAAGCCATAGAGAAAAGGTTTGGAGGTAATAAGGAGTCAAAGAAAACTCAGAAGACACTTTTAAAGCAACAGTATGAGAATTTCAATGGATCAAGCTCGGAAGGACTTGATCAAACCTATGATAGGCTTCAAAAGCTTATCAGTCAGCTAGATTATACTGGTGAAACTATTCCAAGAGAGATATGAATCTGAAAGTTTCAAGAAGTCTCCCATCAAAATGGAAAACTCATACCTTGATCTGGAGGAACAAACCTAATTTAGACACCTTAAGCATGTATGACCTATATAACAATCTAAAGATTTATGAAACTGAAGTTAAAGGGTCATCAAGCTCAAACCAAAATTCACCGAATCTGGCTTTTTATGTCCTTTCATAACTCTGGCAGTTCCAATTAAGCTTATAGGTTCTAACTCTGCATGCTGATTAGTATTGAGTATTGATGTGATCTAATACTTTTTCTTTGAAAACTAATCAACAGTCCAGACAATTAAATGATGAGGACTTACAACAGATTGATGCGGATGACTTAGAAGAGATGGATCTAAAGTGGCAAATGGTTATGTTGACCATGAGAGCTAGAAGTTTTCTAAATAAGACTGGAAGGAAGATTAATCCAAATGGTTCTGAGACCATAAGGGTTAACAAATCATAGAGTGGACTGTAATAACTGTCATAAAAGGGTCATTTTTGCAAAGGAGTGCATGCTCGAAGTAGAACATGAGGGGGAATTAGAGAACCTATAAGGAGGAAAGTGATAGTGTGAAACAACAGAGAACAAAACGCTTTGTGGTCTCAATGATGGACTTGCAATATGACTGGGAGTGATCAGAACTGAAAGAAGGGACACTACAAACTTTGGCACTTATGGTAATATACATCTTCAGTTTCTTTTAAGTCTTCAAGCTCAGATTCTAAGGTATTCTAATTGTTCTAAGGCATGTTTAAAGTCTTATGAAACTCCTCAAAGAACATTATGATAAACTGACCAAAGATTTAATAAGTCTCAATTAAATATAGGTGCTTATAAAGCAGGTCTAGAATCTATAGATGCTAGACTAGATGTGTATAAAATGAATGAGGTTGTTTTTGAAAGAGACATAAAGATTTTAAAACTTGATATTAAGTTGAAAGATAATGCACTAACAGAGCTTAGAAAAAAATATGAAAAAGCTGAAAAGTGAAAGAGAATGATTAAAAGTTACCTTAGAAAAGTTAGGAAATATCATCTAAAAATCTAAGCAAACTGTTAGAGATTCAAGTAAGTGATAAGCTCAATACTGGTGTGGGGTTTGATAGTCATGTGTTTGATAGTCAAGAGAATGATAGGTACAAAACTAGTAAAGGGTATTATGTTGTTCCCCCTCCCTATATTGGGAACTTCATGCCACCTAAATATGATTTGGTACTTGATGATGAGGGAGACTTAACTTTTAGTAAGTCAACTAATCTATATAACCTAATGTCACAACAATGAATTCTAAGACTAGTGTGTTCAGAAACCTAAGTCTGTTGGTGAACCACTTATTGAAGACTGGATATCTGACAATGAGGATGAGAATGAGAATGAGTTTAAGTCTAAACACAGAAAACCTTAGTTAGCCAAAACAAATTTGTTAAATCTAATGACAAGTTAAAACAACTAGGGAGTCCTGTTAATAAAGGTAGATAACAAAAAGCAATGGTAAATACCCTAGGAAAAACATCAAAGCCCGAAGGTAACCAGAGAAACTGGAATAATTTAAGACTCAGAAATTAGGACGTAATTTTGAGTTTAAAAATCCAGCTTGTTTATGAATGTGGCATTGTTAATCAATGATTCAAAGATTGTGATTTGGATTAAAAGAAAATGTAGAGAAAACATTAGGAACAATGCTAAAGGGCAATCACCAAAATTCTCAAAGAATGACTCACCCTCATCCAAAAGGAAATTTTGTTCCAAAAGCAATCTTAATGAAATCTGACATTAAAACACTTAATACTGCTGGGCAAAACTTTTCAAAAGCAGCAATATCAGTTAATACTGTCAACCAATTAATACTACCTACCTAAGACCAACAGTGAATAGTGCAAGGATAGCATCAAATGTTTTTAATAGAGCACATACACAATGTTAATAAGCCCATTAACAAGTTCTACATACAATAAGAACAGTAAATTTAAAAGAAAAAGTTAATATTGTTAAGGGAAATGTTACTACTGCTAGGCCAAAAGCAGTAGTAAGTGATAATAAGGTATATGAGGTTAATGTTGTTAAGGACTCAGCATGTTGGGTTTGGATACCAAAGCAAAAGGTTTTAGACCATGTCTCCAGACACAATGGTGCATCAATAAACTTTGAAAGATTTGACTATGTTGATGCACAAGGCAGATCCAAGTCTGTAATGGCTTGGGTCCCCAAGAGACCTGAATCTCTTTTATTTTTGTTAGTAATCACAGCTATAATTGGGCAAGACAAGGAGTCATTGACAGTGGATGCTCTAGGTACATGACTAGAAACAAGTCCTACCTCTTAGATTATAAAGAAATTTATGGTGGATTTGTTGCATTTGGAGGAGATCCCAAAGGAGGTAGAATCACTGGTAAAGGTAAAATCAGTACAGGTAAATTGGATTATAAAGATGTGTATTTTGTTAAAGAGCTTAAGTTTAACCTTTTCAGATTCTTCAAATGTTTGAACAAGAAAACATGTTCTTTTTACAGGCACTAAATGTGTTGTTTTGTCTCCTGACTTTAAGCTACTTGATGAAAATCATGTTTTGCTTAGAGTTCCTAGAAAAGATAACATGTATAGTGTTGATTTAAAGAATATTGTTCCTTCAGGAGGTCTAACTTGTCTCTTTGCAAAGGCCACATTAGATGAATCTAATTTATGGCATAGGAGGCTTGGGCATATAAATTTCAAAACACTAAACAAACTAGTGAGGGGAAACCTTGTTAGAGGTTTACCTTCAAAGATTTTTGAAAATAATCACACATGTGTTGCTTGTCAGAAAGGAAAGAATATAAATCTTTTTAAGACCAAGACTGTAACTCAATCAACCAACCATTACAAATGTACATAATGGATTGTTTAGGCCAACATTTGAAAAGAGTCTAATAGAACAAGATTACTAGCATAGTTGTCACAGATAACATAAGTAGTTTAGTTGGGTTTTCTTTTTAGCCACTAAGGATGAAACTAGTGAAATCCTTAAAACATTTATTACAGGCATAGAAAATCAAATAGACCATTATAGGTGAAAGTGAATTAGGAAGTGATAATGTGTACTCAATTCAATATAAAGTTCCATTAATTAGTTCTGTGAAATAAAGGATATAAGAGGGAAGATAGTGTTCTGAGTACTCCATAAACAAAATAGAGTAGCAAAAGGAAAAACAGGACATTATAGAGTTAGCTAAGACTATGCTATAGCTTATTCAAAACTGCCAAGGCAACGTTTTGGTGGGCTAAAGCAAGTTTAATACTCTTATTTATGTCAAAAAAGGTGTTTTAGCTATCAGCCGCTCACAAAACAAGACCCCTTATGAACTTTTTCTAGGTAGAAAACCTACCTTAAGCTTCATGAGACCATTTGGGTGTCTTGTTACTATTCTTAATACATTAGATCACCTAGGTAAGTTTGATGGAAAGGCTGATGAAGGGTTCTTTGTAAGATACTCTACCAATAGCAAAGCATACAGGGTATTCAACAGTAGAACTAGGATAGTAAAAGAGAACATGCATGTTAAGTTTAGTGAATAAACACCTAATATTGCAGGAAATGGACCTAATTGGCTTTTTGATATAGATGCTCTAACAATATATATGAATTATAAGCCAGTTGTTACAGGGAATCAAACTAATGGTAATGCAGGTACCAAAGAAAACATTGATGCAAGTCAAGATGGAAAGAAGATAGTACTTGATCAAAAGTATATACTTCTACCATTGTTGACATCTGATCCATCACTCTCTAAAAGATCAAAGGATTCTCCTGATGCTGGATTCAAACCATCAGGGGAGGAGGAAAAGATGGAATTTGAACATCTAGAGAATGAAAATAGTGAGGTGCCAAATACAGAGGAGCCAAGAGTTAATCAAGAGCATGATGCAAATGTCAACATCACTAACAACATTAATACTGTTAGTCCAACTGTTAATGCTGCCGACATAGAAAATAATTTGATTGAGTTGAAAATATAAGTATATGGATGTATAATAACTTAAATAAAGCCTAATTTGTAAGAGATTGTCTATTCTGATGATGAAGAAGAAGTTGGTGTAGAGGCTGACATGAACAATTTGGCTACAACTATGCCTGTTAGTCCTATTCCAACTACAAGAGTTCATAAAGATCATCCACTTGAACAAATCATTGGAGATATACATTCAGCACGTCGAACCAGAAGGATGAAAAAGAATGTGACTGAACATAGTATGTTTAGTTCAGTGCAACAGAGAATCAACTATAAAGATTTTCAGAATTGTCTGTTTGCTTGTTTTCTATCAGAAGTAGAACCACAAAAACAGACACAAGCTGACAGATCCAAAAGCTGGATAGAAGCAATGCAGGATGAGTTTTCTAATAGTTTAAATTGCGAAAAGGTTTGGACTTAGTTGATTAATCCATATGGCAAGAGGGAGCCATTGCCTAAAATGGGTGTACAAAAACGAAAAGATGAATTGAGGAATATAGGTAGAAACAAGGCAAGGCTGGTAGCACAGGGTTACACTCAAAGAGGTATAGATTATGATGAAAGTTTTTTGCTTCCAGTTGCAAGGATGAAGAAATTAAGGCTTTTCTTGAGGCCTATGCCTCATTCATGAACTTCAATGTTTACAGATGATGTGAAGTGTGCATTTATGTAAGGCATAATAAGAAGAGGTTATGTTTGCCCAACCTCCAGGTTTGAAGATCCAGAGTTCCCTAACAAAATTTTACAATGTATAAAAGATTTTTTAGGTTACATCAAGCTCCTAGAGCCTGGTATGAGACCTTATCTACCTATTTATTGGAAAATAGATTTAGAAGAGGGACTATAGACAATACTTTGTTTATCAAGAAGGACAAAGGTGATATCTTATTAGTGTAGGTGTATGTAGATGACATCATCTTTGGGTCTACTAAAAAGTCTTTATGTACTGAGTTTGAACAGATGATGCACAAGAGATTCTAGATGAGCTCTATGGGGGAGCTCACTTTCTTCTTAGGGTTGCAGGTAAAACAGAAAGATGATGAAATCTTCATGAGTTAAGACAAATATATGGCTGATATATTGAAGAAGTTTGATTTTGCCACTGTAAAGACAGCAAGCACTCCCATGGAGACTAACAAAGCATTACTAAAGGATGAAGAAGCTGCAGATGTGGATGTTCATTTATACAGATCAATAATTAGATCATTAATGTACCTAACAGCTTCTAGACCTGACAGATCAATATGGTTTTGTGTATGAGAATGACATTCTCATGTGTCTTTTTCATGTACACAGGCATGGGAAATTTAAAAAGATGCTCTAGTATTTAATTTAGGACTTAAAGATATTTTGTTTGTGTTTAGGCGTCTGAAATGTTCAAGAGGAGGGGAATGAACGAAATTTTTGACTTATCAACACGAGATGAACGATAACTAAAGTTTACACGAAAAGATTTCGGGTTTCCGGAGTTCCGTTTGATCAAAAACGTGAAAAACGCAAATTAAACGTTAAAACGTAAAAATATGTATCGGAGATGATCTTAAACTATGAAATAATTAGAAAAGATAAAATAAATCATATAATATCTAAACTGATCAAAATTCGAAGTCGGAACGCGTCCGATGACGTTTTTAAGATTTACGCGGGTTAACTTCCCGGTAAATTGCTAGATTCAAACGTAACGTATAAAAGTCAAAAATAATGATCGGAAAAGTTTAAAATATTTGCCTGAAATTTACGGGGTTTTAGAAAAACATTCTCATAACTTGGTATTATGCTTGAAAAGCTCGCTAACAATCTCCTTCAAAATTGATCTTTGACTTTGACAACTTGATTCTTTAAGGAAATTGTTGATTATCAAATGCGAAAAGAAACTTTGTACTTGAGATGTTCTTGAATACTGAAACTTTAAACTTCATTGATATGAGCATAGTGGCTATGAATTCGACTCGATCATGACTAGAATACTGCTACCAATCGGAAACCTGCTAGTTTAGGTAGTAATAATCACAAATAATGACGAAATGTCTTTGGCACTTCGTCGTAATAGGGTTGTCAATAGACAAATGGATCCCACACACACACACCAGTATAAATACTGCTTGTGCACTGGCCGTTCTCGTTACCGGGAGCCGGTCTCAAAGCAGACAACCTGTAAGGAGTGAACCGGTAATTTACTATCTTCTCCCGATTGAAGTCGTGATTCGTGTTTAACTTTCTCTTATGCCTAGATACTCCTCACCCTACGAGGTCATGCCCATAGACAAAGATTAAAATTGATTCAGAAAAATTATTGAACGTGTTACTGATTAAGATTTTTCTAACACGCCTAATAACATCAAATAATTAATACTTTTATATATATAATTCCTGCGGTTATTGCCTCACTTGTATAAACATTTATAAATGAATATGCGGTACTTAATATCCATATTTTACAAGTCAGGATAATTAAAGGCAATGTAACAGAATAATGCGAGAAATGGCCAAAATAGTACAAATACTAATTTATTATAAGTAGAGTACAAAAATAATGTTGAATGTGCAACATCAATTTCTCCCAGGAAGCATGCTTAGGAGCAAAATAAAGAATATCTACCTAACTATAATATATTAATTAGTTGGGCTACTATAATTTTATAGTGATGATTCAAAGAATTACAAGCTTAGAAGACAATACGGCGTAACTCCTACGGACGTTACGCGTAATGTCTTCTAAGTTGTAATTTCTTTGAATCATCACTATAAAATTATAGTAAACACCAACTAATAATATAGTAGTGGTACTATTCTTTATTTGGCTCCTAAGCAGCTTCCTGGAGAAATAGAGTAGCCATTCAACATATTTTAGTACCTCTACTAAATAAATTAGTATTTGTACTATTTTTGGCCATTTCTCGCATTATTCTGTTCCATTGCCTTTAATTATCTGAACTTGTAAAATAATGAATTAAGTACCGAATTCATATAAAAATGATATAAAGTGAGGCAATAACCGCAGGAATTATATATATAAAAGTATTAATTATTTTTGACTTAATTAGGCGTGTTAGAAAAATCTTTACTCATTAACACGTCAACTAATTTTCTTAAATCAATTTTCAATCTTATGTCTATGGGCAGACTCGTAAGGGTATCTAGGCATAGGAAAGTTAAACACGAATTCACGACTCAATCGGGAAGATAGTAACTTACCGGTTCACTCTTACCGTGTTGTCTGCTTTGAGACGCTCCGGTAACGAGAACGGCCAGTGCACAAGCAGTATTTATACTGATTAACGGGGAACCATTGTTATTGCAACCCTATTCGACGAAGTGCCAAAGACACTTTCGTCCATATTTGTGCTTATTACTAACCTAAACTTGCAGGTTTCCCGATGGTAGC
This sequence comes from Tanacetum coccineum, assembly GCA_026074375.1. Taxonomy (NCBI): domain Eukaryota; kingdom Viridiplantae; phylum Streptophyta; class Magnoliopsida; order Asterales; family Asteraceae; genus Tanacetum; species Tanacetum coccineum. The sequence goes on along the minus strand of BQNB010021303.1, from coordinate 54,421 downwards.
AGTATCTAGTCCATGACGAGTCGAATTCATAGCCACATGCTCATACTCAAAGAAGTAAAGTTTCAAGTATTCAAGAAATCTCAAGTTACAAAGTCTTTTCGCTACTCTGATAATCAACAATTTCCTTAAAGACATCAAGTTGTCAAGTCAAAGTCAATTGAAGGAGATTGTTAGCGAGCTTTCAAGATAATACCAAGAATGAGCATGTTTTTCAAACCCCGTAAATTTCAGGAAAATATTTTAAACTTTTTCGATCATTATTTTTGACTTTTATACGTTACGTTTGAATCTAGCAATTTAACGCGGGAATGTTAACCCTCGTAAACTTAAAAACGCATCGGGACGCGTTCCGACTTTTGAATTTTGGGATCATTTAGATATTATATGATTTATTTTATCTTTTCCTATATTGTTTCATAGTTTAAAGATCATCCCGATACTTATTTTACGTTTTTAACGTTTAATTTCGTTTTTTCGCGTTTTTTTTGATCAAACGGAACCACTGAAACCGAAATCTTTTCGTGTAACTTTAGTTATCGTTCATCTCGTGTTTGAATAATCAAAATTTCGTTCATTCCCTCCTCTTGAACATTTCGACCAGCATAACACAAACAAAATATCTTAAGTCCAAATTAAATACTAGAGCATGCTTTTAAATTTCCATGCCAGTGTTACAAGAAAAAGACACAATGAGAATGTCATTCTTCATCACAAAACCCGATATGATCTGTCAGGTCTAGAAGCTGTTAGGTACATTAATGATCTAATTATTGATCTGTATAAATGAACATCCACATCTGCAGCTTCTTCATCCTTTAGTAATGCTTTGTTAGTCTCCATGGGAGTGCTTGCTGTCTTTACAGTGGCAAAATCAAACTTCTTCAATATATCAGCCATATATTTGTCTTAACTAATGAAGATTCCATCATCTTTCTGTTTTACCTGCAACCCTAAGAAGAAAGTGAGCTCCCCCATAGAGCTCATCTAGAATCTCTTGTGCATCATCTGTTCAAACTCAGTACATAAAGACTTTTTAGTAGACCCAAAGATGATGTCATCTACATACACCTACACTAATAAGATATCACCTTTGTCCTTCTTGATAAACAAAGTATTGTCTATAGTCCCTCTTCTAAATCTATTTTCCAATAAATAGGTAGATAAGGTCTCATACCAGGCTCTAGGAGCTTGATGTAAACCATAAAAAGCCTTTTCTACCTTGTAAAATTTGTTAGGGAACTCTGGATCTTCAAACCCTGGAGGTTGGCAAACATAAACCTCTTCTTCAATTGTGCCATACAAAAATGCACTCTTCACATCCATCTGATAAACAATGAAGTTCATGAATGAGGCATAGGCTAAGAAAAGCCTAATTTCTTCAATCCTAGCAACTGGAGCAAAAACTTCATCATAATCTATACCCTCCTCTTGAGTGTAACCCTGTGCTACCAGCCTTGCCTTGTTTCTAACCACAATACCTCTATCATCTTTCTTGTTTTTGTACACCCATTTAGTACCAATGGCCCTCTTGCCATATGGTAACTCAACTAAAGTCCAAACCTTTTGCAATTTAAACTATAGAAACTCATCCTGCATTGCTTCTATCCAGCTTGGATCTGTCAAAGCTTGAGTCACCTTTTTGGGTTCTACTTCTGATAGAAAACAAGCAAACAGACAATTCTGAAAATCTTTATAGTTGATTCTCTGTTGCACTGAACTAAACATACTATGTTCAGTCACATTCTTTTTCATCCTTCTGGTTCGACGTGCTGAATGTATATCTCCAATGATTTGTTCAAGTTGGATAACTTTATGAACTCTGTGTATGTGGAATAGGAACTAAACAGGCATATTTTTATGCCATTGTTCATGTCAGCCTCTGCACCAACATCTTCATCATCATCTGAATAAACAATATCTTCTAATTCGGGCATATTTGGATCATCTGGAAGTTTAATGCCTGATTTTGGATCAACCACATTAACTTTTATGCCAGCAGCATTAACAGTTGGACTAACAGTATTAATAGTGTTAGTGCTGTTAACACTAGTAGTATTAACATTGTTAGTACTGTTTACATTTTCATCTTTTTCTTGATTAAGTCTTGGCTCCCCTGTATTTGGCATCTCACTATCTTTATTCCCTGCATCTTTAGCATCCTTCTTTTCCTTCTCCCTAATGGTTTGAATCTAGTATCAGGAGAAATCTTTAAAATAGAATAGGATGTTGAAATTTAAGTCCATAATGGTAGCAGTATGTAATCTTTGCCAGGTACTGTCTCCACTCTAGCTTTACCTGCATTATCACATGCTTTTGTACCTGCACTACCATTAGATTGATTCCTTGCAACAACTGGCTTATAGTTCATAGATTTTGTTAGTGCATCTATATCAAAAAGCCAATTAGGTCCACTTCCTGCAATATTAGGTGTATTTTCACTAAATTGAACATGCAGGTTCTCTTCTACTATTCTAGTTCTACTGTTGAATACTCTGAATGCTTTGCTATTGGTAGAGTATCCTACAAAGAACCCTTCATCAGCCTTTCCATCAAATTTACCTAGGTGATCTATGGTATTAAGGATTGTAACAGGACACCCAAATGGTCTCATGAAGCTTAAGGCAGGTTTTCTACCTAGAAAAAGTTCATAAGGGGTCTTGTTGTGAGGCTTGATAACTAACACCCTATTTTGGACATAACAAGCAGTATTAACTGCTTCAGCCCAGAAAGTTGTTGGCAATTTTGAATCAGCTAGCATAGTCCTAGCAGCCTCTATTAGTGTCCTATTTTTCCTTTCTGCTACTCCATTTTGTTGTGGAGTCCTAGCAACACTAAATTCCCTCTTAATACCCTTCATTTCACAGAACTGATTCATGACCCTATTCTTGAATTCAGTCCATCACATTAATCACTTTCATCCTTAAGGCCTATTAGATTTCTATAATGTTATAATTGTCTTTAAGGATTTTAGAAGTTTCATCTTAGTGGCATAAAAAGAAAACCCAACTAACCTACGCCCCAAAATCATCTCGTGACATCTAGGCAGTACAACTCTTTTTCATTAAACTCTTTACAAATGTTGGGCCAAACAAATCCATGTGCAACATTTGTAATGGTTGGCTGATTGAACTGACTGTTTTGGTCTTACAAGAAGCTCTGTGTTGCTTTCCCTTCTGACAAGCAACACATGTTTGATTAATTTCAAAAAGTTTTGAAGGTAAACCTCTTACAAGGTTTCCCCTTACTAGTTTATTCATTGTTTTGAAATTTACATGTCCAAGCCTCCTATGCCAAAGATTAGATTCATCTGGTGTGGCTTTTGCAAAGAGACAAGTAAGACCTCCTTGAGGAATAACATTCTTTAAATCAACACTGTACATGTTATCCTTTCTAGGAACTTTAAGCAAAATATGACTTTCATCAGTTAACTTAAAAATATTGGAGATCAGAACAAACACATTCAGTTATTAGTAAAAAGAAAACACTATTTTCTTGTACACATTTGTGGGAGTACACTACAAGAGGTTACACTTTAGTTCCTTTACAAATTACCACATCTTCAAATCCAATTGACAAGTTCTTATTTTCCTTTCCATTAATTTTCCTCTTTTAGAATTACCTTCCAAAGGTAATAAATCCTCCATCAATTTCTTCATAATCTGTAAGATATGATTTGTTTCTTATCATGTGCCTAGAGCATCCACTATCAATCACTCCTTTATCTTTCAAATCTTGCTATGGATTACCCTGCACATAATGGTAGGAAAATTAGTTTCTTTTAGGGACCTAAGCCATTACTGACTTGGATCTGCCTTGTGCATCAATATAGTCAAATCTTTAAAGACTTTAAATGCACTATTGTTTCTGGAGACCTTGTCTAAAATAACTTGTGCTTGGGTCTTCAAAGCCACAACATGCTGAGGCCTTTACAACATTACCCTTGATTTCCATTTACTAGCATATGAAATACTTTTGGCTAGCATATATTAAACACTTGTTCCCTTAACAGTATTAACATTTTTAGTGAAATTACTATTATTAGCTACTGTTATTTTGTTAAAAGGCCTTCTAGCAGTTGAATATGTATTATTAATAACATTTTTCATGGGTCTTGTATTATTCACTACTGTTCTTGATTGAACAATATTAACTGGTCAAGCAATATTGAGTGTAAATTGCCGACCTAGTTATGGAACTGTTCTTGGAATCATGTTCTTTTTTGGACTGGGGTGAGTTAATTTAGAGAAATTCTATTTGTTCACCCTTTGAACATTGGTCCAAACGGGTTTTGCAAATATTCTATTATTATACCAGTTATTGCAATCATTCTTCAAATGATCAAAACTACCACACACATGACAAGCTTTGTTGAACATCTCAAAATTACTCCCTAATTTTTGAGACATCTGTTGGTTCCAGTTTCTCTTGTTTCCTCTAGGACTAGGTGTGTTTTTCCTATTTTTATCAACTGATATTTTCCTAGGAGATTTTACTTACTCAGTAGACTTAACAAAGTTTATCTTAGCAAAACTAGGTTTATTAAACATCTCAACTGTTTTAACCTTAGGCACATTTTCTTCATCACTATCAGATACCCATTCCTCAATAATTGGGGCTCCATTTTCTTTCCTAGCAGTCTTAGGTTCATTAGTCTCAACAGTAGGCTTTTCAACTATAGGCTCAGCTTAACAGGACTCATCACGAATCAAAATATCATCTAAAATAGGATAAACTAAATCTGATTTTGGTGGCATAAAATTCCTAATATATGGAGGTGGGACAGCATTATACCCTAATCCTGTTTTACACTTATCCATTATCTGACTGTCTAGAAGTTTACTTAGGCTTTTTGATGAATTTTTAAATTTTTGTACTGTAAGTTGAACCTCATCTTTTTCTTTTGTAGTCAACTCTAACTTCCTTTTAAGCTTTGTAAGATCTAAATCTCTTAAATAGATTTCACGTTTTAAGAGTTTTATGTCTTCCGCATACACAGACTCATTTTTCTTAAAGACTAACAATCTATCTTCTGTAGATTCTAAACTAGTTTTATAAGAGACATCACTTATCCTAGCTGTTCTTAAGTCTTTAACTAATTGTTTATTTTGTTCTTTTAGATTTTTACACATTCTAAGCAAGATGACCAACAATTTGAGTCATTCGATACCTCAAAGTTTGTAGAAGAAATTTAACTTGTTGAAGAATAAGCCATAAGAGCAAAATTGGTTAGACCTTCTTCTGCTTGGTCACTCCAATCATAGCCAAAGCCATCACACTAAGACACTAAGGCATTTGATGTAGTTTCCTCAACTGGCACAGTCCTTCTTATAGGCTCCTTGTTCCTGTTGTCTTGATTCCTGGGTGCCCTGCACTCCCTTGCAAAGTGTCCTCTCTTGTGGTAGTTGAAACACTCCACCTTGGACTTGTCAAACTCAATTCTTTCTTTGTTGGCCATGTCCAGCTTCTTCCTAGTATTCTTCATAATCTTCTTGCCTCATAGTCAGCATAGCATATTTTCCACACCTTAAGTTTATACTCTTATAGATCATCAGGGATGGTTTGTTGTAAATCTTCATTATCAAGCTGTAGAATACTTGGTTGGCTAGCAAAGAAGTAATAAATCACAGAATCACTTTAATTTTCAATAGTTGTTGAGCTATCAGCAGCACCTTGAGTGCTAGCAGTATTAACACCCTAAGCAATATTAACTGCTCTGTTAGTGTTGCTTGGGACAAAAAAATGCTACATTGTGTGAGTTTGTGGTTGAGCTAGATATCCCCTTGACCTTTGATTCATAAGCCTTCAGGTTGTTAAAGAGGTCATCCAAACTCAATGTCTCAATCTCTGGTTTGTTTGTTCCTCCACACCAATTGTATGATAGTCCATGCTTGTGACAAAATTATCAAGAACTTCTATTTGATTTGTCTTCTTGAGGGATGACTCTAACCATGCATTCTCCGTTGACCTAGTTAGCATTGGAAGCCATTTCATAGTGTTTGCCTAATCACTTCTGTGCTGGATGCAAGCAAAGTTTTCATACTTGCTGCTTTAGAAGATTTTTTTTTTTGAGTTTTTTTGTAGCTGTATTACTCAAATCGTTCTCAATAGCCTGCATACAGTGTCTTACGCATACTTGTATGAGTTGACTTTAATTGATGCTGATTAGTAAAGGCCATCAACAAAGTGTCTTTGCCTTCAAACTCTGCCTTCTTTGTTGCCTTCTCTTATAACACGTGTGGGAGGGATATTTAATAGCTATCCTTACCCTCAATCTTTTTGTTACTTTAGGGCATTCACATTCTCTGCCGATCTCCATTAGAGTGTAATCAATGCACTATAGGTACTGCTCCATCCTCATCTTCCAGAGATCATACTCACTAGGTTGGAGTATGGGTAGCTTGATGGTTTGAGTAGATTGAGTGTCCATTGCTTCTTGAAAAAATAGATCTTGTGTGTAGTAAGTTCTTCTTATTCAAAGCTTTCCTCACAACTCTGATACAATGTTTGATCCCAATAGACAGATCTTGCTTAGCTTGTATTGGCTAAGTTGTATTGAATAAATCCAGAACAACTATGATAGGAACTTTAATTGTGAATATCAAAGACTATGTGGAATCTAGTCAATGATACTAAGAAGAATTTCAATAAAACAGTAATGAATATGATTAATAACAAACAGTTTACCAAACTTTCAGCCAAGGATACACACAAGAAGAATGGAATGACTATGATGAAGTATTTGGCCCTATTACAAGAATTAAAGTAATTAGGCTATTACAAGAATTACAAAAATTTTGTGGTGTATCAAATAGATGTAAAAAGTGCTTTTCTCTATGGGAAGATTGAAGAAGATGTGTATGTATGTCAACCACCAGTATTTGAAGATCCAAACTTTCCTGATAGAGTATACAGGGTTGAAAAAGCACTATATGGACTACATCAAGCTCCTAGAGCTTGGTATGAAACCTTGTCAACATATATGTTGGACAATAGGTTTCAAAGAGGTAAAATTGACAAGACCTTATTCATCAAAAGGCACAAAGATGATATTTTGCTGGTCCAAGTTTATATGGATGATATCATCTTTAGTTTAACAAAGAAGGAGTTATGCATTGCATTTGAGAAGTTGATGCATGAGAAATTTCAGATGAGTCCTATGGGAGAACTTACATTCTTCTTAGGATTACAAGTAAAGCAGAAGAAGGATATCATATTTATTAGTCAAAATAAATATGTTGCTAAAATTTTAAAGAAATTTGGGTTTACAGAAGTCAAGACTACAAGCACACCAATGGAAACTCAAAAGCCTCTACTCAAGGATGAAGATGGTGAAGAAGTGGTTGTTCATATGTATAGGTCACTGATTGGTTCATGGATGTATCTTACATCTTCAAGACCTGACATCATGTTTGCAGTATGTGCCTGACATCAAGTTTCTAAAGGTTTCACATCTTCATGCTATGAAAAGGATTTTTGGGTACTTAAAAGGTCAACCAAAATTGGGCCTTTGGTATCCAAAAGATTCTCCTTTTGATTTGGTAGCATACACTAATAGTGATTATGCTGGAGCAAGCTTGGATTGGAAGTCTACAACAGGAGGTTGTCAATTCCTAGGATGTAGATTAATATCATGGCAGTGTAAGAAACAGACAGTGGTTGCAAATTCCACAACAGAAGCCGAGTATGTGGCTGCTTCAAGTTGCTGTGGACAAGTGCTTTGGATTCAGACTCAACTACTTGATTATGGGTATAATTTTATGCATACCAAGATCTTTATTGACAATAACACTACTATTTGCATAATTAAAAATCCTATTTTTCATTCAAAAATAAAGCATATAGAGATCAGATATCATTTTATTAGAGATTGAAATGAAAAGATTCAAATGATCAAAATCCATACTAACAAGAATGTTGTAGATTTGCTAACAAAAGATTTTGATGTAAGTAGATTTCAATATTTGATTGCTAGTATTGGAATGCTAAATCTTTAAAGTCTTTTATCTCTTTATGTTTTGTAGAGTTTGGTATGATTTAGTACTATTATTCATGTCATTAAAAGTTTTTGTTGTTAAGTATAACTAGTACTACTGGTTATACTTATTACTGCAGAGTTTCTACTGATAGTTATACTTAATACTACTAGGTATAATTAATACTGTGATAATTGTGAAAATTGCTATGGCTTGTGTTTTCTTGGTTTTTGGGCTAAAATTTTGCAGGAAAAGCAAAGAAAAGTGTTAGATTGATGATGGGAAAGCTGTTTGGAATGAAATTGGAGTTAATGCTGGTGACTCAAAGTTAATGCTGCTAGGCATAACTTACTTCTACTGAGTTACTACTGCTGGGTTGTTGAGGGTATTTTTCATAAATACTTCGATTAAGGGTTTTAATCAATCATTTAATCGATTTCATTCTTTCAAATACTCTCCAATACCAAACCCTAACTCAATTTTATCATCCATTATCAAAACCCAACACAAATAGCGACTCTAAAGTTTGCAGATACTCATAATATGGTTGCGTTTTTGTCTAAACCTACATAGATTGATGGATTTGAACAAATTGTGAATTTTTTGAATGCACACCCTATAAGCTATGGATTAAACATTAATCCTATTATATATATTTCTTGTATTGAATAGTTCTGGTCTACTGTCATGGCCAAAACTATCAATAGGGAAGAACAGTTACATGCCTTAGTAGATGGGAAGAAGATAATCATCACTGAATCAGCTGTTAGAAGAGATCTTCAACTAGCAGATGAGGAAGGTGTTGATTTTTTTACCAAATTCTACCATTTTTGTACAACTTACATTGATGGGGCATGAGAAAATTTCACAAAAACTAACTTTTTATAAACCATTCTTTTACCCACAATGAAAATTTCTAATTCATACTATTTTACAGTGTCTAAGTCCAAAGACTACTTCTTGGAATGAGTTTATTAGTACTATGGCATCTGCCATTATATGCTTAGCTACAAACTAGAAATTCAATTTTTCAAAATTTATTTTTGAAAGTATGATTAGAAACTTTGATAGTTTCTTGGTTAATTGGTCTCGGCAATTTTTGATGTATCCAGGTTTTTGTACAAATATTTTTTGGTTCTAAACTTGTTGGGATGCCAACGCATTAGAGAATATATAATACACCCTTCTCACACTAAAAAGATTTTAGAAATATGAGAAGGGTATGCACAGGTTTTTCTGGTAGAGTTTCTCCTTTATTTTAAAACAATTGTGAGTACTTATACCAATCACAATTAGGTGGAATGTTTTAGCATTTCAACTAATCCCCATTCACACACCACCTTAATTCAAACCATAAATAACCTCAAAGACACAACAACTAGGAAGCCTAATGAAAGGAACACTCAGGGTACCTCAGCCTAGTGATTTATTTGTATATGTTGAAGGTAGATGAGGCGTTCCATAGGGTTGTGGTGACAGTTTGGTATGGCCGGCCACTTACTGCTTCTAGCTTATAAGCAGAGAGGTTAGTGGTAACATAAATAAGAACCAATCCAAGGCAATGCCTAATGAATCTTAGTGTTCTCAGGAATAATTTAGGTGTGGGTCCTGGTGCTAAGAAACCATGGGGATACTATTGCTCAAACTAGGTTTGAGAGTGTATCTAAACATTCCAATGATTCACTGCTCGCAAGAGGTAACACACTTTAAAGTGATGAGGATAGACTTAAACTTGATGAAATGATGGCATTAATGTACCACTTTACAAAACCGGGTTCTTAATTTGGAGAAGACAAAGACCACTCAACATAATGAGATTGCTAGTTTAAAAAGGAGGGTCAGATAGCTTGAAAAGAAATATAGGTCTTTAAGAAACTAATAAGTTGAAGAAGATTATTATACTCAAAGTTAGTTGAATGCTAGGGTTACGAATCCTCTGATAATGAAGAAAGTTTGGGTGAGGATGCATCCAAACAGGGGAGGATTGATGCTATTGATGCAGATGGAGAAATTACCCTGGTTAGTGTTCATGATGTGAATGTTTCTGCTGGTGAGGAGGTGTTTACTACAACTGTTGATGATATTACTTTGGCTCAAGTACTTGAAGAAATGAAAAGTACAAAACCCAAGAAGAAAGGGATTGTTATACAAGAGCTGGTTGAATCTACAACAACAATAGCTTCACAACAATCACAAGACAAAGGTAAAGGGATATTGATAGAACCTGTGAAGCCTATGAACAAGAAAAATCAAATCAGGCTTGATGAAGAAACTGCTTTAAATTTACAAGCTGAATTTGATGAAGAAGAAAGACTTGCAAGAAAGAATGCTGAAAAAGAAGAAGAAGCCAATATTGCCTTGATTGAAACATGAGATGATATACAGGCAAAGATTGATGTTGGTCATCAATTGGCTAAAAGAATGCAAGCACAATAACAAGAAGAGTTGTCTATTGAAGAAAAGTGCTCCATTTATTTTCACAACTCTGAAAGAAAAAAAGAAAGCATTTTTGCAGGCTAAAAGAGGAAGAAGAGAAAAGAAAACAAACCACATACAAAAGCTCAACAGAGAGAGATAATGTGTACTTTACCTAAAGACACATGGAGGATACAAGCACAAAGATTGAAGTGAAAGAGTTTGATTCTATCAAGAGATGTTTTGACAGAGCATTCTAAAATGGGTATATAATTTGGAAGGACTTTAGAAACGAGTGTAGAAGGCAAGAAAAGAGAGCAGGAGCAGAGCTGGTGAAAGATATTACAAAGAAAACAAAAAGTGGGGGGGGGAAGTTGAAAAAGAAACAGCAGAGGCTTAAACAGTTAATGGAATCATTTCCAGATGATGATGACCAAGATAGCAATTGATGTTATACCTTTGTTGCTGTTAAGTCATCAAGTATTGTGGCTGGGAAGTTTTATAACCGATGGAAGAAAAAGCTATTATCATAATGTGAAATAAGAGCTGATGGAAAGTCTCAATGTATATGAATCTTTGGTCAAATGCTTAAGGAGTTTTGGACAGCGGAAGATTTGGAAGTTTATACCAAGTTGGTAAAAGCATTTATGAGTCACAAGATAGTGGAGACTTGGATGTGTTGTATATAGGGTGATTTGAAAACAATGTTTGAACCACATGTAGAAGATAAAGTATGGAAGAATCAACAAGAATACAAAGTGTTGAATTGGAAGCTGTATGACTCCTGTGGAGTACATTCCTTGATGATGCAACATATGCAGATTTAATGGTTGGTAGGAAGAGTATCCCCTTGCACCACTTACCTTTCAATGATGTTGGAAAAAGGGACAATGCTATATTATTGACTATGAAAGTGAAATGGATTATTATTGCTTTCTTAAAGTCATCATGAAACAGCTTAAGAAGTAAAGAAGTGTTTGGAAGCATCCTCCTGGTGTTGATGAAGCTTTAAATAAAGAAACATGATGATTTTGAAGAAGAATATCAAGTTTAGGGGATGATTATTGGGATTCAAAGTCTTCTTGATGTTGTTTGAATTATTGCTGCTCATGTTTGTGTTAATGCTGCTCAGCTGGACTTAGTGATGCTTATGAACTTCAAAGAAAATATGCCAACTGTTTACTACTGCCAGTACAAAGTTACTACTGCTAGTGAATATTAGTACTGCTAGTACAAAGTTACTACTACTAGTGAATATTAGTACTGCTCAAGGTTAAGACTGCTGAGAGATAAGTTAATGCTGTTGAGGTTAATAAGTTAGTACTTTTGTTGTTAGTACTGTTATATGATATGTATTAAGTTATTTGTTTATATAAAAGATTATGGATACTTAGGAAAGTATTGTAAGCCGACTAGGGCTCCTTGGTGTATAAAAGGAGGTCCTAGGGCATAGAGTTTGGTATCTTTTTTATTAATATTTTGAAGTTTTAAATGTATAATTCATAGTTTCAAGGTCTTTGTAACCCTAATACTTTGAGAGTATTCGTATTATTATCATTAATAATATTGGAGCTTATTTGTTGAATTGTATGTTCATTGAATTAATGTTTCATTGATAATTCTTCTTAATATTAAAGATTAGATTCTGCATAATCTTTAATACATTCAAACACAGTTTCTACTATAGTTGTGTTAGATTTATCTAATATAACTAAACCTTAAACAAGCTTATGGAATTCGATCTATTGAAGTGGGATCAACATTATATTATTTAAGACATGTCTAAGTGGGAGCTGTTGGGATAAGTACATATATTAAATAATATATGTCCGGGAAATTACGTGAGCCTATGGGTGCAAGCGCGTTTACACAAAGGATACGTTTATTAATTTAATTAATATAATGTATATTAATTATACTAATATGTTTCACGAAATAGTTAATAGGTCACAACATGAAAAGAAGGAGGGGTCTGAGTGTCGTTTCTAGTAAACAAGAGGAGGTGTTTGAGCATGACATGGAGAACAAGTCTTGGGGCTATATATATACCCTATGCCTCATTCATTTGATGTACGATTAGATATATGATATACCAAAAACACAGACGACACAAAGTTTATCCCTGTATTCTACACAACTTATTACAATCCTATAAGTCTAACAATTTGTATGGTTGAGAATAAAATGTTATACGCATGCATGATATGATATATCATTATATAAGGCATGCATGACTACATGACATGTAAAAAGGAAAAACCAAACAGACATTCCTTTTACTTATTACATGTGGTTGGTTGGTTTTATTCTATGGTGGGATTTGATCGTGTGACGACAAGAAGCAAGAACAATAGTGTTCGGTTGTTTTATTTGTAAAGAAATGACTAGCATTCTAACGTATCTCGGTGACGTGTAGTGTGAGTATACCATAGAGGTTATCTACTTTGGTAACTCGTTTGGTTCCATGTATTAGATTTATACATACGCGTATATTCAAGATGGTGTATTCGTTAATTGCTAAAAGGTATGCGTTCTTGATCCCTTGTTAACTATGTTATTCTATACGTGTTTACATTCCGCTGCATACTCGTGATCTTTAATGGTTAATAGTTGTAAAAACCCAACACTCATATGTTGTACCCTTCACCCATGTAAAAACCTAGTAGCCTCCAAGTCAAATAAAATTTATTACAAGCCTAACTATCTGTATTAAGAATTTTAGGTACCCACTAAGTTTGTTTCTACGGTTTTGGTCGTATCTCGACCATCCGGAAGAGTTGGTGTTCCATCCAACTCACCACTAGGACCTGAGATATTAACCTAATCGTTCATGTAAATAACCAGTAGGCTTTAAGCTAAAATTTCCCCGTTAAAACACAAACTATCCGCAGGTCACCTATTTAGACTAGTTTTACTAATTTGGGCGTATCTAACTCATCCAGGGGAGATGCGACTCCATCCAATTCACCATATGGACCTGAGATTATAATATATCCATTTATGTAAAGATACAGTAGGCTCTAAGACAAAAATATTCTATAATGTGTCAACACAAAAATATTCCATAATGTGTCAAACAATCTGCACTAAATTTCCTAAGTGTCGATAAAATTAGTTTCACTAATTCGATCATATCTTGGTCATCCGGATGAGTTATGGATCCATACAAAGCACCACATACACCTTGTATGTTGCTCTACCCAACCAAGTTATAAAATAATAGACCTCAAGCCAAAAATTATTCGGCATCACACCGACAACCTACTATCCTAAAATTATCAATACCAATCCGCTTCCAAAATCCAATCTATCCTAATTTATAAATATCCTAAGATACAACCTATCATCATATCACTTTCACAATCATCCAATAACATGCATGCATCATATATTCCAGAAATCAAATAAATTAAATAAACCCATGAATTAAAAATAACAATTAAACAAGAGATTAGGGCTTACACAGCAACAATTGAAGAAGAAAACGAACCAAACACTCCCTTTGAAATCAAACCCATGAAATTAAGAAAGTCAAGATCTTCAATTAAATCATTTGCATGTTGATTTTTATTGTAGGGATTGATAAGGGTTAATGCATTAGTGACGTATAAGTGATTAGAATTGATTGAAAAATTTTTGGTGATGATTCTTGATGTTGTTGTTGTGGGTGTCGTCGAACCAGAGAAGAAAGAAAAGAGCAAGAGATTTTTTTATAAACTGAACTATGTGTTTTTAAAAGAGGTCAAACCCTTTTATAAAAAGTCAAGGTGTCTAGTTAAATTCTTAAGGGATGTTTGGTTTTTAGTTTAGTAGGAGCACACAAATTGAATAAAGGGTGTTTGGTTTATATGTTATGTTTATTTTTATTATTTTATTTTTATTTGTTTTTCTAAAACATTTATGCTACAATATTTTATTTAAAACACTAAGTAAAAATATTAGAAAGTGTTATAGTACTATTTTTGACACGGTTTCGGCAAAATGCGGAAAAAGATCATAAAATACTAAAATAACAATAAATTGATTTCCGAAGCAAAAAATATGAAAATTTTAATTTCTTATAACACTTAACTGATAAATATTCTAAGCATGGCTCGCGAATAACCAAGACGACGATTTTAACCAAATCGTCTAAAAATAATAAAATAAATTCTATAAAAATTAGAAAATAGAATTAAAGGTTGGTTAAATTATTGACCTTAAATCCGAATTGTCACACAAATCATTATCCTTACCATCATATGGAAGTATATTAGGGGTATTTATAAGCCCAGTGACTCCTAACTATCCTAACTAGTCATTATTAATCCCTACGTGTCACGCCTTATATAAACTATTGTATTTCCGTATAAGCCGACATATTTTAAGGCTAACAATCTTTCCCTAATATGTGGACATACAAAATTACTTACAATGTTCCTAACAAGTATAAATACAAACAAAATAAAGTCTTACAAAGCGCTTTCAATGCTAAAGATGTCTTCTGAGTTCTTCTGGTCTTGAAACTTGTACTCCTGCTTGGATCTTCAGTGTCTTTACTTGTACATGAACCATTGTAATATGCATGAGTTGGATTAACTTCCCCCCAATCCATGCAACATGTCTTGAAAAACTTTCTTCATAGACTCTTGTTTTGCGAAGTTTCTAAATCAGCTTCCCCCCAAACCAACATCCATATCTTAAGCAGATTCTAAAACTCTAATGTAGCTTGAACACTCTTCTAACTTTGACATTTAAAGTGCACAACGGAATTTTGTAAAAGAAGAAGTCAACCAGACCAATTAAAACTGCTTCTATTCTGTTTCATGACAATTGGTCTTGGTGAATATCCGTCGATTAGGGGGGAACATGCAAGAGATCAGCAACAATTCTTCTCACGCATGCAGAATACTTTCCAAACCTACTAAGTGACGTAGTAATAAACTACTTCCCCTGGAAGGTTGACCTGAAAGCAATCAAATATTCAAAGTACACGTTTTCCCCCATGATGGTTTCGAAGCTCTCGGAAGCATCATTGACGTGGACGACCATATACACGAGAAGATATCTTTGTCATAAGCAACAATCTTGAAAAGTTATGAAAGACATTGAAGAACTTTGAAAGATTTTGCTGAGACTGTGAAGTATCATTGACGTTTGTAGCTTCAAATATCCCATGAGAGTTGCTGATCACATCTCAACCTTTTACTCTCTGGCTAACTTACCAACCTCGTATTCTGTCGGCTATTGCTGTGACCACTTGGTGAAGTAAACCCGATATACCAAACTTGAAAATGAAGTAGAATTCCCCATATTTGTTACTTAAGCTTGCACTGTTCTTGATTGAAGAACGGTGCAGAAGAATAGCCTTTAATACCCTAAACCACGCCAGCCCCACATACACAGAGTGGTGAAATACACTCAACTAAAAGTATAAGAAGTACCACACCTCTTAAAACTATCCACATCTGCATCTGCGTGTGACACTGAGCACTACAACGTAACTCCTTAAAGTGATAGCTATAACCTGTGAGTACTACAATGTAACTCCTTACATCAGGTATAACTAGATAATCCAAGTCTTAATCATATTCCTTCTGTGCTCAAGCAAGTCATCAATCGATAGATTGGGTTTGAAAAATGGGGTAGAAAGTAGAAGGAAGTCTCAATGATGAAATAAGTAGACGTCTTCGTGAAACCCACTTCAATCTCAAATAGGGGATACCAAATCAACTTCGTGATCACTTGTCATTTAGAATATGAATCTGTAGCCATTTGTCATTTTAGTGAATCTTGTGTAAGATCGTTTTTGCATTAAGTGTTGTGTTTAGTTTGGTGTTGTGGATTGGTTCTTATTTTAATTTGCCCTTGAAAGTACTATAGATATCTATTTCGCGGGATTTTACAAATCTTGATTAAACCGAGAAAATAAGTGTTATTTCGCGAGATTTTACAAATGCAAGAAAAAATTGTAAAATAAGACTTCTTGACTTAAACAAGTGTATAAATCGCCTGAATAAGAATATGTGTATAAATCGCCTAAATAGAACTCAAGGTATAAGTCGCCTGATTAAACACAGAGGCAAAAATCGTCTGAGTAAGACCTAGTGCATAAATCGCGTGTTTTAACAAGTGCATAAATCGCCTGTTTTAACAAGTGCATAAATCACATGTTTTAACAAGTGCATAAATTGCCTGCATATTTCGCCTCCTTCAAAAAAATGAACACGAGCCCATATTTTTTTCTTCAAAAAGAAGCACAAAAATCATGAAATAAGCTACGAAATACATGTACCAATAAGCTAGAAACATGAGAAAGAAGAAAGTTTTAAGCTTTTGTACAAAATAAGCATGAACCAAACACCCCTTTAAAACCACTCGAACTAAGCTTAAATCTTCAAAATAAGCTCGAATGATCTGCTTGGTTATGATATAAGCCGTAATCTATAACAACAAATAAGCTAGAAACATTTATAAGAGAAAAGTTTTAAACTTTTTGTCGAAATAAGCATAAACCAAACAACCCGTATGCTTTTGGCTTAAATATAAGCCACGAAATAAGCATTATACCCACGAAAACACCACAATAAGCAAATCACAAACACGAAACGCCCCCGGTTAGCTCTGATTCCAATTGTTAACATTAACATTTCACTAAACTAACATGATTCGAAGGTCGGGGATGATAGAATAAGAACTTAGCCATATTATTAGATGTAGAGAGAGAAAGATAAGAGAGTGTGTTTTCTAGAAAGAAGGAGGAAAAAACACACATTACGAGATGTACACATGATTATCCTCACCCTCCTATGGAAGTATAGGAGGGGTATTTATAGGCCTAGTGACACCTAACTATCCTAACTAGTCATTATTAGTCCCTACGTGTCACGCCTTATAAACTATTGTAATTCCGTATAAGTCGACATAGTTTAAGGCTAATAGATTTGTTTCATAAGGCTTTGTATTTATAGGTTATGTTTAAGACTAACCTAATACATTACAAATAACTTAGGGAACAAGTTTGGTTTATATCCTTTTGTTTCTCTCCTAGATCGGCCGAATAAACACTCCCATATGGGTTTATCATATTGTTTTTGAGTTTTGTCAATTAACATGTTCATTACATGTTAATTAAATAGCCTTAAGTTAAATTAATGTGTTTAACGGATTATTTAGTGCTCGTTAACGATTCGTGAAATAAATACTAATATAGTTAATATAGTTACTATAAATATATTAATTATTACATTATAAATGATAGTATCTGGGTATTTTACGTGTGTGACCTAATAGATCACGTATCTCCGGCCGTATAATTATTTACTATGATATGAACATTTTCCAATATGAATAACGTAAAATAATGTTATAGTATTTCTTATAAAGACCAATATTTTGATATGATGAACTTTAACTTTGATTCTATTATAATAAATATCACAATGTTTATCAGGCTTTTTTATAAACATTTTTTTGTTATCATAATATTTATCAGTTTTGTTTGATGAACAACATCACAATGTTCAATGGTTAGATCATGTTATTCATCATTTTTTTTGAACAACTTATTTTTATCACAATGTACATCGGGTTTCTTTAATAATTTATTTGTTATATCACGTTTTTCATCAGTTTTTATATCACAATCTTTTTTCAGTTTGCTTTTATGAACAACATCACAATTTTCATCAGTTAGATCATGTTGTTTATTAGCATTCTTAATTTTCTTTTCTTTTTCTAGTTATCACAATGCTCATCAATTAGATCAAATATTCATCGCTTAAGAGTAAAATGACAAAAAACCCTCACAAAAATAAAATGAAACACTTATCACCATGTGGTGTCTTTTTATACTTTTTAATCTCCCCCTTATTATCACCATGTTAATCTCCCCCTATGATCAGATTGGATCACAACACTTTCTAACATATATAAAATACCAAAAAGAATCATCTCTCGTCTTTTAGATCAATTCGTCATAATATACGAGTCTAACTCACTATTCTCTTAGAGAACGAACAATCCCATAGACTTATACACACTATAACGATTAGATACATGGGTTGTAAAACTTCAGTATTGCAACCGCTGAATCATGCGGTAAGCGTGTTAACAAAATGAATGTTCTCAAGTTGAGAGTGAAGCTCAAAACTACCACTGATAAGGTTAAAACTACCACTTTAAACATTTTTCATAATGAGTTTTATTTACAGAAAAAAAAACTTGTTTCGTAATCTAACTTTATTTTAAAGTTAATTAATTCCCTAGTTAATCAACTCTTATACTTGTAGGCAAGACAAGTATGCCATAACTTGTATAATGATCAGATTAATAACAATATTATAAGACTTAATCAACCATTGACATGATAATATTGTCAATTAAAAAGTCAAAGCTTTTTCTGAAGCAACATCAATATTGCGGTTCTTTTTTATCTTTTGTGATATATATTGTACTAATAAAGTTGAGATATAAGTATTTGAAAGAGTTAATTACATAGATCGTCCTTGTGGTTGTTCCGAAATTGTAGGTTTCATCATAAAAGTTTGAAAATTACACTGATCGTCCCTGTAGTTGTCCATTTTCAGTTGACCGGTCCTTTGACCGCAACTCCATCCATTTTTTCGTTATCTTTTTGTTTCGTCAGGGGTATTTTTGTCACTTCATAGCAAATAGTTAATCTTAGGGACCAAACATGCAACACTGAGTATTAAACTTCCACCACCACCCACCACCCTCACCACCGCCCTTACCAACACCCTCACCCACTACCCAACACTATTTATTTAGGTAGAATTGAAACATAGCATTGCAATTCAAGCCTCAGATCCTCATGGAATTGGGTATATAACTATCTTTCCTGTAGCATGGTGGGTCTCAAGATAAGTAAATGCTTTTTTCACCTTGTCAAAGGGGTAAGGACTTTTAGGATCGACCAAGACCTTCAGCTTTCCGCTTTCCAGTTAAGGATTTAGTTTTGACAAAGTAGATCCAGTAGATGTGAGAACGAAGAAGAACTCTGGTGGTGAAATAGGGCCGGTTATACACACTGCA
>BQNB010021303.1:0-30000 GCA_026074375.1 Tanacetum coccineum | reverse complement strand
GGCAACATATAGCCACCCCCCCCGCCAAATGCCACATTCATCGTATCCCTGATGGTGAACCCTAAACTACTCCTCTAGTGGGAGTTCGTGATTCAATGATGATATGTTTCCGCAAAATGTTTCTCTAGCACTACTTGCGATAGCCTAGGGTCTATAATTAAGCTAATATCCTCAATAATCATGAAATATACGATATAGGTGAAGTTTCCTACGAAGACATGCATTCCTTTAATCATTTCTGTGAATAATACAAACATGCCTCTATTCGCATCTTCCTAGGGCTGAGTTAGTCTCCTCATGTGATCCAGTTAAAACCATCATTCGGTTCATGAATTTTGAGGGAGTCTAATGTCAATGTAGGTTTTTTCTACATGCACGTGCCTAATGTTGCATGGTATCTTGAGGTTCGATGGGTATCCCTCCGTGATGATAGGGTTCCTTAGAAATATTGAAAGGGTTAGGCCACACATAAGGTACTTATGATAGATATCAACATCTCTATTTGGAAATGTGTCAAAGTATTCTACACCGGATCCTGCCCGTTGTTGCCCTTCACCTTCATTGGGACCTTTATTTTGAGGTTCATCATCATATCGTATGATCTCGATGAACATTACTTCTCCGTCATCCTCTCTGATTGGTTTTTGCCTAGCTCTAAGCTCTCCACGTATTTATCTAATATAGCATTATAAATTGAAGCGTGAGCTAGGACTTCAAGAACCGGTAGGTTAAGATGTAAATCCTGGAATTCATCTTCAAGAGTTGGTTCAGGTTGCTCCTGTTGCTGCGGTTCGATTTCAACCTTGGGTCGCTGCAGGCTTGTTTGGGAAATGGTTGCCTCCTTGAAATACGCCTTGATAGCGTTAATTGAGGTGGACGGGTGAGATAAGCATTGCGGGTCTATTGTTGGGTAAGAACGAGCAGACAAAACTGGATGAGTCCCCAGTTTCGGGTTCTTAACCGTGTCGCTAGGTAGAGCTCTTGCTATTCAATTAGTGATGGCTTTCATCAATGTGTCGATTTTGTTGGTCATCTCACCTTGTTGTCGTTTGAAATCGGCTTCAAACTTAGACAACCTAGCATCTTGAGATGCCTTGAAGTTAGATACCAATCCCTCTAGACTTGATTGATTGTTAAAGCTCTGAGGACGGTTGTTGAAGAAACGGTTTGGGATTGAACCGTTAGGTTGGAACCGGTTAGGTGGGTTTGAAAAATTATTTTGGGAATTTTGAGGTTGTCTCCACCTAAGGTTTGGGTGACTTCTCCATGACGGATTGTAGGTGTCACCAAGAATTTTTTGCTCAAGCTTGAAAGTATACCACTTACCTCCCGCTTCATCGGTACGCGAGGATGCGTATTTAACAAAGGCTTGTTCAGGATCTTCCATGCAATACTGAGTGTCGTGAGGACCACTGCAGATCTCACATGAGGTAGTAACTTTGTTCACTTGGGTAGGTTGTGTCGGAGCAATATGAGCTTCCATCAAGCGTTGGACTTGATTTTCGAGCTCGATTAGACAACGGTCGGATGTACTCGAGACATCTTGAGAGCAAAGTGATTGCCTTGAACCGGCTTAGCGAAATCCCTGGGGTCGTCTAACTTATCGTTGTCAGGGAGGGGAGTCTCAATAATGCCACAAGGATTCCTCGGCGTTAAGGTCATGAACTTTGCCACCCTGTCGATTAGTCAATGTTCATCTTGGTGGATAGGTTAGACATGATCATAAAAAAATTTAGACTTGGAGCCAATGCTAGCCATGATAAGAGGGACTTTTAGAGTAGTCCTTGAAAGAGTCCATGCTTCAGATAGAGATTCTCCATGATGTTGTTGAAACATCAAGATATCCTTGCGGAGTTTTGTAGTCCTTCCCGGTGGAAAGAATTGAGCAAGGAATCGGGTAGTAAGATCCTCCCATGTGGTGATGGATCCTACTCCGGAAGACGTTCAAGCCAATTGCTGGCTTGATCGCGAAGGAAAATTTGAAATAAACGCAAGCGCATTCTTTTATTTTTTTTACTCCTTGTTTCACTCACAAGGTCAAGTGCGATCCCACTAGTTTTAGGAAATCCTTAAGGTGTTGGTTTGGATCCTCGGACCGAAGTCCGTGGAATGAGCATCTGTTTTGCACCAACCGGATGGTGTCGGATCGAAGAGGACAACTTGTTTCCTATAAGGAGCTCGATGGTATTCCTGTAGCCCCATGGCTAGGTTTGGAGTAGTCTCCAAGAGTGCGGATAGGATTCTCATCTCCCATGGGTGGTTTGAATGAGAATGGGTTACAAAACAGATAACACAAAGAAAAGATAGACTACAAGAAAGCTAATATACGAAATTATTAAATTCTCACTTGAAAGGAGTCACCAAGTATAACTAAAGCTAAACTATAATCAAACCGAACTATTCCCCATGCTCGGGGTGCCAAAAACTTAATGCGTCATCGTAGGACTACAAAATGAAGTTTTACAACTCCTAGCAGAGCACCTATCGTTGTAGTAGTATATATGGCAAGACTCGGGAGGTTGTTAATCGTTTTACATAGGAAATAGGTTGGAAGGCCGTTTGATCAAGTCAAACAGAATTCTAAGGGATGAGAGAAGATTGTTGGTCTTTAAAAGACTCGTGGATTCTAAAGTTTACAGCTTTACAGGTTACATAATGGAAATTATCTAAGTGGTTTAGTACTGTAGTATAATGTTACCGGACGCATAGTTACTACTAGTTAGTGTATTTTAGTACTGATACATAAAGTTACTTGCTGTAAGTATTGAAGTTAAGATTGCTACAATGTAGACTGCTTAGTGTTGAAGACTAAAATATAAGCTAAGTAGTTAGTGCTGCTAGTAGTAAAAGTTAAGACTGCTAGTACAAGTTACTATTGTTAGTGTATATTAGTACTGCTAGTACTAATGTTACTACTGCTTATGTTTATTAGTGCTGCTGGTGGAAAGATTACAACTGTTTGAAGACTTTCTACTGTCAAGAGGATAAAGATGAATTAAAGAGATAAAGATTGTTTGGAGAACAAGAATACGTGTGAAGATAAGTGTTGAGATATTTATGTACAAGATATACATAATGTATTTATTTAGAAGATTACGTTTATGTTTAGAAAAGATTGAGATATCTTAGGAATATATTGTAAGCCGACTAGGACTCCTTAGTCTATAAAAGGAGGCTCTAGGGCATTAGTTGAGATATCACAAAACACGCAGACGTATCATTATCAGTTTTCATAGTTGTCAAAGTCGATTAAGAAAAGCTTCAAGGTTTGTAACCCCAGTACTAAGTTAAGAGTACTCGTATTATTGATCTAATAATATTGGAGCGTTTGGTTATATCTTTGTTGTTCAAGATTACTGTTTCATTGATTTTACTTCTAGAGTATTAAGGTGTAGATTCCGCATACACTTTAATATACATACAAAGTTTCTACAATAAGTTATTTTGGATTTATCCAAGGTAATTTAACCTTAGACAACCTAAGGAATCGATCTAGATTTATGCAAGGTAATTACATAAAGATCATCTAATTGATAATGTGATTGGTGAAGTGCAGTCAACTGTTCAGACAAGAAGAATGTCAAAACCTACTTCTGAACAAGGGTTTCGTGATAACAATATAGTAAAGGTTGGTTATTTATTCATGTAATTGCTACCTAGATTGCTTCACCTAGTGTTGTTGCTTTGTCACATACTTGTGATGATCTATTTTATTATTTCCAATTCATGAACGAAATTACACAAACTCCGCCGTCTATTTTATTTTCTGTTAAGGCAACGCACACGAAGTGTATATATGACATTACAAAGGCCCCTAAGAGTATATAAATGCATTTGAAATATATTAAGAGTGGATCAACCATATAAGGGGCAAGGTAGTATGAAGACTGTTACCCGATGGTATCCTTTATACACAATCATGTTTTCCTAGACATATTAACATCGATATAGACAAAAGCTGGTTTTCTAAGACATAACATGCATATTCATCATAAGATGTAACACCACTAAGATCTACATCCTAGGTTTTATACAATCATAAATAAACACAATAGAAGGTTTAGCCAAGCATGTTAAAGATAAAGCAAGAACATATAAGAATCACACAACAACAAAACATGAATTGAAGAGAGTACAATAGGGTTTTGAGGCCCTAATGTCATCCCTAACAGCTGCTAAACGAACTAGGGTTCGTCCTTTTCTTTTACTATAAAGTTACACACTCAAAACCCTAAAAATGTATTTGTATATATAGGAAAATCGCTGTGACGACGTCGCATTTTAATCGTGACGCTGTCATGAATAGAATATTCTAGATAATGGGCTGGGTCGTGTATTCTGACATCGTCGTGGATTCTTGTGACGCCGTCTTGGTAAGATTTGTGACGGCGTCACATGTAATCTGTGACGCCGTCTCCAGCCGCTGAGAACATAATCTTGAGAGATGTTGGTGTAGGTCCGTAGTCTTGTCCGTTTCTTCTCTAAATGAGCCCAAGTCATGTGTATTTCCTCCAAATGCTAAATACCTGAAAAGAAATGATTAAGTACCCATTTTGGGCATAAATGCACGATTTAGGGGGTTAAATGACCCTGGAAAAGTGTATAAAATGACACCTCATCAATCATATATAACAAAAAACTAACCAATGGACAAAACTACAATGACTTAGACTTGGACTAGTGTCTGAAATCATTATCAAAACAAGGTTGCTTTCTGCAAGTTGAGACAGATTCTAGTTTTCTGTAAGTTTTATTTTTCTGGTGTGGTATCATGTAAGAAATTAAACACTCTCTTTTTGAAAATCTTAGCTAAATCCGCTATCTCTGACTCCCTCATCTGCCTGGTCACGATGTCTGTAGATTGTGGCAACCATTTATCTTTCCTTGATAGCCTGCTAGCAATGACAATAGTTAAAATGGCCATGTCTCTTCTTTTTGTAAGAACACGTAAAACTGATGTTGAGTATTGTGAATTGGACGCTAGTCTATTCAGAAGAATAAGAGCCTCGCGAATTAGCAAAGTTCTGGACAAATGATGGCAAAAACAAATCTTAAAAACAGTGGATTTCAGAAGATTGTGTACGATTTATTATAAATCATGGTATTAGAGGTGGTGAAACGGGTAACAAGTCAATAAATGTCAAATACGTATTGTCATAATGTCATTGTGCATGTTTTTTGATTTGTCCAATTAAAGACCATATGGAAATTTTCGAAATGAGTTAATTTGTTTATGAATTTCCACCCAGTTGAACCTGATTCAAAAAGAGGGTTGCGTTTGATTGATAAAGAGAAAATAAAGAGTGTTGCTTTTGATTGATAAAGAGAAAAACTTTATGTGACTGCTAGTAAAGATAAGGTTGAGTGTTTGATTTGATGGCTGACGGTGGTGGTGAGGGTGATGGGTAGTGGTGGAAGTTTAATAATCAATGTTGCATGTTTGGTCCTTAAGATTAACTATTTGCTATGAACTGACAAAAATACCCCTGAAGAAACAAAAGGATAACGAAAAAATGGATAGAGTTACGGTCAAAGGACCGGTCAATTCAAAATGGACAATTACAGGGACGATCAGTGTAATTTTTGAAAAGGATATCGAATGTTATTGACCTTTAATAAGCCAAAGAACCAAATGAAGCCAACACACTAACACGCCTTTATCAATTTGACAACGAACCACTCACTAAATTACCTGTTGAGTAAAATACATAAAGCAAAAGAAAACAACCAAAAGAAAGAAAACAATCGGGTATCGTTTAGTTCGTGAATTTGAAATTTCAAAAAATCTTAAGTTATAGAAAGTTTAAATTCTCGAGAATTTAAAATACATTCGCATGTTTGGTAGACAGAAATTCATAATATTTTAAATCAATCATTAAGTTTATTACTGTAACTTTTTTAGAGAGTGACGGATAGGGGTGTCAAAAAACTCAACCCAGCCCCGATTAAGCCTATTTGGGTCGGGTTACTCATGTCAAAAAATTTATTCGGGTTATTCAGGTCAACCCGAGTAATCCGAATACTAAATAGGGCCGGATATCGGGTTGGAAATATTTGATAACTCGGGTTCGGGTCGACCCGATTGACCCGAATAAATATTTATTATTTTGTTAATATAAATTTTATAAATATTCTATTCAAACGAGTAAAAAAACATTTTATTATATTTTACTCATATTCGGGTTGACCCGAACCCAAACGGGCCCGACATGAATTGACACTAACCGACTAACCTGAATTCAAATAGGGCCAGGTTCGGGTATGAATTTTTTAACCTTGACTTGACGTTGACCCGACCCGAACTGACCCGAACCCGAACAACCCCACACCCGACTAATACCCATAGTGACGGATTTTCTTTGATTTAAAAAACCATCAAG
Organism: Tanacetum coccineum; assembly: GCA_026074375.1. Lineage (NCBI taxonomy): Eukaryota > Viridiplantae > Streptophyta > Magnoliopsida > Asterales > Asteraceae > Tanacetum > Tanacetum coccineum. Next base: position 23,620 of record BQNB010021303.1, on the reverse strand, counting down.
AAAAAATACAACAAAAACAACAAGAAAAAAAGTTTATAAAAAGAAATTTCCAAATAAATTAAAGTTCCTCACTTTTTAAAGGCATTTTAATTATTCCATTCTCGCAATTCGTGAAATTTGAAATTTCTTTATTTGGGAGACCAAACACAATATTTTGGGCCGACTAATGAATTTAGAGGCCTTGGATGATAATTAAAAGGAGGCCCCATAAAATAAAAAAAACTCAAGGGTGTGTATAAAAGTGTTCATTAATAACAATTTGTTATAATGAGGCCTTTAATGACGTCTTATTTATTGTGGCAAGCTGTGTTGTATTTAACTAAGGGATTTACAATGAAGAGACATTCAAATATATAACATAAATACATAAACATAGCTATGTATTTTAAAATTATAAGGCCCTTCATTTTGGTAGCCCTATGCAGCTGCCTCACATGCACAGGGTAATCACTGCCTCTGATGAAATTTTGTTTAATGAAATTAATAGCAGAAAGACATGAAATCCCCCATCCCCCCCCCCCCCCCAATATACCATCAACCAAAACCAATCACCTCAAAGAAAATCTACACACATCTATGAAAGAGGTTCAAACATAAATAACCAACTTGATAAAAGGTGTTGATAGAAATAATGCCTAAAACGTTATTAATATTTTTCGACCTCTCTACGTTTTGATAATCACAAAATATAAAAATGCTCAATGTAAAATTAAAACGTAAACAAGTAATTAGTAGTAAATTTTCATTTTGAAAATTAAATCACTTGAATGTATGAATAAATAAATGCTTAATGCATTTTATGATGAAACAAATTTTTATTCAACCTCACATTTTTTATATGATGTTACAAACATTTTTATAACTTTTACAAAATATTTTCTTCATTTAAAAGAAATGTTTTATTCAAAATAAATATTTTGAATTCAAATTTTCAACCTAAAAATGGCTAAAAATGTTCCAGAACACACCTCTCATGGAAAAGACAAAAAGGGAGCGTCCTAGCCTGGGCGGTCCCCTTAATTATAAGGGTGGTCTCCTTAATTATAATGGGCCGGCACATGAATTTAGGGGGCCGGCCAGACAAAAAGGCTATCTAGTTTGCCTATAATTACTGGACTGTTCCCCGCTGATTTTCTCACATTTTGCACTCATTCCTTTCTGTCTAAAATCAGTCTACACATTTCCCACAATCCTTTGATCATTTAATCATAAAGCTTTGTTTTCAAGTGATCCAAGCTTAGATCTTCAAGTGCAAGAGAAGAATACTTCCTACCATCAAGTAAAGAAGTATTATAGATTAGTGTGTGTCCTTACAACCTTGTTGCAATTGTATTATATCTTATAAATCAACTGTGTATATTGTGAAGGTGTGTATTGGCCGTAGTTGTGTAAAATAGATAGATTTGAAGATCATTTTTAAAAAAAATAATTATAACAGTTAGATCATTGTGATCTAAGTAAAGTAGAGCTAAGATGGTGTGATTAAGGTAGTGTCTAGATGAAGTGAAGTTGTGAAGTGAAGTATAGAAAAGTTGTGAAGGTTAGAGAAGTTGTGAAGTGTAGAGAAGTTGTGAAGTAAAGAAAAACTTGTGTGGTGAAGTAAAGTTGTGAATTGTTGTGAAGTAGCGTGATTAGTTGTAATAGATTGGTTCTAGCTAAAATTAGAACTCGGCATTTGGTTTAGTGTCGAATATCATTGTAAGCTTAGTTGTGTACGGTTTTCTCCGCCTAAAGGGAGCTTGTTGACATAGTAAAGAAAACTCTCGAGTTTGGTGCTCGGGGAGTGGAGTAGGGCGAAGAGGTGCTTCGTTACCAAACCACTATAAATCCTTGTGTTGTGGTTTGATCTTTCTATCTCTTATCTCTTGTATTGCATATTTATTTTATTTCTTGTCATTACTTATTTGTTTAGTTAAATTGTTCATATTGTGCACACCGTGAATTCACATAAAGTCGAATCTAAATTTTTGTAAACAAACTATTCACTAAATTAAAAAATGGTAAAATTATTCAACCCCCTACTAGTTTTCCACAATTGGTATCAAGAGCCACGTCAAACAAGATTTTTAAAATAAATTGTATTTTAAAACTTGAATCGATCTATAGAATCGGAAAAATATTTAGCAGGGCAATCTATGCAAAGAACACCACTATTTGAAAGTGATGGATTTATTTATTGGAAAAATATATTCGAAACTTATGTGAAATCTAAAGATCTAGATCTTTGGCATGTTATTACCTATGGTGATTTTCTTCCTATTTAAAATAATCCCGAAACTAAAACGGATGAAATTTTACCATTTGATAAACAAAATGATGATCTTAAAAAGAAACTCGCTAAAAATAATGAAGCTAAAATGGTTATTTATAATGCTTTGCCATACAAATAATACGAAAGAATCTTTATGTGTAAAACCGCAAAAGAAATTTGGGATACTTTACTAATCACACACCAAGATAATAGTCAAGTCAAAAATAACAAAATAGATCTTCTTGTTCAACAATATGAACAATTTACGATTCCGAAAGAAGAATCGATAGATAATGCTTTTGTTAGATTTAATACTATTATTACTAGTCTAAAAGCACTTGATGAATGTTTTTCTAGCAAGAACTATGTTAGGAAATTTCTTAGGGCACTTCATCCCAAATGGCGTGCAAAGGTTACGGCTATTAAAGAGTCGAAAGATTTGACATCGTTATCACTTGACGAACTTATTGAAAACTTTGTAAGTTAAGAAGAATAATAAAGAAAGAATTCCGAATATGGTCAAAGCAAAATCAACAAAGAGATCTCTTGCCTTGAAGGCTAAAAAGGAATCTAGTAGAAGTAAACACTCGACCTCCGAAAATGAAGACGAAGAATACTCCATGGCCATAAAAGAATTCAAGAAATTCTTCAAAAGACGAGGAAGATTTGCAAGACAACTACGAGATGAAAGAAAGTCATTTCAAAGAAGTAGAGACGACAAAAATAGTAAAAGTGAAAGAAAATGCTTTAGGTGTGGAGATTCAAACCATCTCATCGGAGAATGTCCAAAGTCGTCAAGAAACAATAATCAAAGAGCTTTCATTGGAGGAGCGTGGAGTGATAGTGGCGAAGATGAGGAAGAAAAGAATAAAGACGAAACTTGTCTCGTAGCTCAAGCGTCTAACGAGATATGCTTAGGAATTAATTTGGAGCCCGATGAATGGATTAAAGATAGCGGATGCTCAAAACACATGACGGGGAACCAGAGGCTATTCTCTACATACCAAGCATACAACGGAGGTAATGTTATCTTTGGAAGTAATTTGCGTGGTAACATCATAGGCAAAGGTACGATTTCTCATGACTCCCTAATTATTGAAAATGTTGAACACGTAGATAATCTAAAATTCAACTTGCTTAGTATTGGTCAAATATGTGATAATAAGTGCAAAGTAATATTTACCGAACACGATAGCGAAATAATCAAAGACGAAAAAGTCATAGGTAGAGGAATTAGAAAAAGGGGTTTATATGTGATGAAACTAGGAAATAAACCGGAAGATAAAATATGTCTTACAACCTTAGATGAAAACTCTACCTTATGGCATAGGAGATTAGGTCACGCAAACATGCAATTAATTCAATCTCTAGCATCTAAGGAATTGGTTAGAAATCTACCTAAGCTTAAATTTGACCGACATTTTTGTGATGCTTGCAAAATTGGAAAGCAAGCTCATGCTAGTCACAAAGCCAAAAATATGGTATCAACGACTAGATGCTTAGAATTATTACACATGGACTTATTTGGCCCTTCCGCCATACGAAGCTATGGGGGAAATCGTTATACCTTAGTAATTGTAGATGACTATTCTCGATATACATGGACTAGATTTTTAGGAAATAAAACCGAAGCTTTCGAAGAATTCAAAATATTTAGTAAAATGATTCAAAATAAATTAGGATGTTCCATAGTATCAATTAGAACGGATCATGGTCGGGAATTTGATAATGAAGTACAATTCAAAAACTATTGTGATTGAGTTAAATTGGGATTTCACAATTTCTCCGCCTCCTCTATCCAACAATTCAAATGGTGGTAGTGAAGAAAGAATGCATCTACAAGAAATGAGTAGGACTAAGTTTAAATGAAAATTCATTCACCAAAAATTTTGGTTATGTACAGCGGTCGATACATCAACCTATATATTCACTAGGATTTCCTTTGACATATTTTAGAAAAAACCCCATACAAGTTGTTTAAGAGGTAGAAATAACCAAACCTTTATTTTTTCAAAGTATTTAGAAGCAATGCTTCATTCTTAATACAAAAGATACCTCTCCAAGTTCTGATCCAAAGTCTTACGAAGGTGTCCTTCTTTGGATATTCGCAAATATAGTAAAGCTTATATAATTCTTATCAACAACAATGAAAGTTAAGAATCCTTAAAAGTGAATCAATGAAAATCTTCCACCCGCCTTAAAAGAATCACTTTTGGAGGATGATGATTTTTAGTCTACGAAAGAAGCTATTTTGAGGTTAATTAATAACACGACCTTTAGGCATGATCTGATGATAAGTCGTAAGAAAACAATGAAATCCTTAAACATAAGGAATCTAAACGTATGATTGGTGTTGTCGTGTTGGTGTATTTTAGCTATCAACTTTTAAAATTTATATTTTGCCGTACTTTACCTTAAACAACACTTTTCAGGGCAGTGTACCGTTCGATGAGAGTTTCTGGTAAAGTAGGGTGTCGATCTCTAAGAGAGGAAACACCTTTCAATTATTAATACTTTTGGTTTTTCTAGTATAAGTTAGTATGTCTATGCTAAACACTATGTTAATTCTTAATCTAATGGATTTAGGGGGGTTTCAAAGGCCTGAGAGACTGGCACGGGTTTGAGAGACTGACACGGGTTTTGTGGTGACTAAAACCAATTCAAGACACTTTAACACACGCAAGCAAATTAACAGAAGATAAAAGAGCGGTTGAGCCAAAAGTAAGAAAACTGTATTAGCCATCATTAATCCGATTAGAACATTGGTTTGTTTATTTAGTACAATGATTAATTATCTCGAGGCGGCATATTATTCTTAAGACTTAGGCGTTACTTCTTCCTAGGACATATACACGTTAATTCTGTCACAATTAAACGCATTAGCATAAAGCATCCTTATTTGCTGATTATAATATATCTTAGGGATTAAAGCAATGGCGATCTTGTTAAACCCTAGCTCATAGAGACTTTACTCACTTACTGCTTAATGGTAATTTATACACTAGTAGTCCACTAACCAAGTCTTTACCAATTATTTAAGAACGTACTCGTTGATCCCAAGGGTCACCTGCCAGTCCAACTAGGCTCACTAATCTAAAGGCAAAGATAGGTCGTTAATTGTGATCCTATTGGTCTAGATGTATTAATCACTATATGAAGAGCCATCCCGGTATCTAGATTACTTGGTCCGTATCACTAGATCCAGTTGAATGATGGATCACATACAAAAGCACGTAAACAAGTATATTGATAAACATAAACGAGCATTCAACGATAAATTAAGCAATCTAGATAAACAAACCAAACATTCAGATCTTCATAATAATGGCTAATACCCGAAGGTATTAGCCTTCAAACATCATAATTAATACAAAAGTAATGATTTAGCCAAGGTAAACTAACCGAGTTAACGAATGATACCAAAAACTGAACGATTACAAGAGTATAAGAAATTACACGTTGTCTCCTATGGAATTAATAATGTTGCTCGACCTCTTCTACTCTTTTTCTCCTCTGAAAATTGACTTCTATGGTTTAGGTATCAAGAATATGATTTAGCACACTTAAAACTAGTTTTTTGAGTTTTCTCTTTATAAAGTCTGGAATCGGGTCGATACGGCATTTCCAAAGTCTTAGATATGGTGTATCGGGGGTTTCTTAGAGTAGGGACCACGTTTGATATCTTCCAGAATATTTACCTTCTATATCTTGAATATGGCGTATAGGATTCTTTGGATACGGAGTATTGATCTTTGTTTCTTCGTGGTCTTCAGTGAAGTGTAGGCACATATACGCCGTATCTTCCTTGATGGATACGGCGTATTGGAATGTCACAATCAATAATCTTCCAAATATATTCGTTTAAGCTCCAGAATGCGTGCCTTTTAGTTAACTTTCACCAAGTACTCCATTATTACTGCAATTCTCAAATACAAATGATTAAGTAACAATTCTTTGCAATAATTATACAATATGGGTTAATTACATAGGATAAATGATGCTATAAAAGTAACGTTATTTGATGTCATCAAGTGTATGCTTTGGAGGTTTGAAAATTATACCAATCTTGTTGAAGTCAAAGTTTGACATGAAAGATATGGGTTTGGCTCATGTGATCCTTGGAATAAAGACCATACGAAGAATGGACTTGTGTTAAGTCACGCACATTATGTGGAAAAAATTCTTAATACTCATAATGTGGGGGATTCTGACCTAGCTAGAACTCCAATTGACACCAATTCTTAATACTCATAATGTTGTTAGCAGGCTAAGTATGTATACTAGTAATCCAAGTGATGCACATTGGAAAGCTATGACTAGGGTACTTCATTATTTGAGATACAATCATAATTTTGGGCTGCATTATGATAGATATCTAGTTGTTATCGAAGGATACATTGATGCAAATTAGATACCTGACATAAAGGATTCTAGATCGACTAGTGGATATGTGTTTACACTAGCAGGGGCCACTATATCTTAGAAATCTTCCAAGCAAACTGTTATAGCTAAGTCCACGATGGAATCAGGATTTACCGCGTTAGATTAATGTGGAGAAGAGGTGGAATGGCTTCGTTAATTCGTAGAGGACATACAAAGGTGGTGATGAGGTGTCATTTTATACACTATTTCGGGGTCATTTAACCCCCTAAATCATGCAAATATGCCCAGATTACGTGCTTAATCGTTTGTTTTCAGGTTTTTAGCACTTGGATGGCTTTTTGAGAAAATACACGTGACTTGGGCTCATTTGGAGAAGAAACGGACAATATTACGGACCTACACCAAATCTCTTGAAGATTTATGCAAACAGTGGCTGGAGACGGCGTCGCATGCATAAAGTGACGCCGTCGTGATCTATATAGTGACGGCGTCAGGGATTTGTCGACGGCGTCAGGACGTGGCCGACTTAAAGATGATCTAGAATCATCTACGTGGCGACGGTGTCAGGATTACAAAGCGATGCCGTTGCGTCGACATCTCTATAAATATAAATCTATTTTTAGGGTTTTATGTGTGTAACTTTAGGATAACTTTGTATAAACCTAGGGAGACGAACCCTAGTCATTTTAGGAGCTTTATAGGTCGTTTTTAGGGCCTCAAAACCCTATTATACTACCTTGAATCCATGTTTTAATCAAGTAAGGTTATTTATCATTAATCATTCAATATGTCTATGTGTTGTTTGATTGATTTATCTTCTTGCTTTCTTTATAACATGCGAGGCTAAACCCTCCTTTGTATTTATCTATGATTGCATGAAACTTAGGTTGTAGATCCTTTTGATGTTGCTTCTTGTTGATGAATGTGCGCGTTAGGCTTTAGAAAACCAGCTTTTGTCTGTATCGCTATTGATATGTCTAGGGAAACGCGAGTAGTGTAGAAAGGATACCATCGGTAACAGTCTTCATACTACCTTACCCACTATATGGTTGATCCCTCTTAAGTTATTTCACATGCATTTAATATACTCTTAGGGGCCTTGTAATAGTCTTCATACTACCTTACTTGTGCGTTGCCTTAACGGAATATTAAATAGACAGCGGGTTCGTGTAATCCGTTCATGACCTAGGAAATACTTACACAGATCATCACAAGTGTGACAAAGCAATGGATCTAGGAGAAGCAATCTGAGGAGTAGTGCATGATTAGGTAAATACATTTGCTTATCATAAAGTTATCACTAGTAGATTAGATATTAATTAGTTTAGTAATTAGTTAAACAAACCAACCTCTCAAACCATAGATTTAACTGCTTTCAATAAATATAAAAACACAAAAAGAATCTTCTCTCAACCTCTATAATTTTGTTAGACCGTGATTAAGCCTTCCCAACCTATTCCCCTAGAGAACGATAACAACCCCTAAGTCTTGCCTATACTACACTGCAACGATTAGGTACACTGCCTAGGGGATGGTAAAACTTCATGTGAAGTCTTCACAACCCTCACATCAACTTTTTGGCGCCACTGCTGGGGAATAGTTAGGTTTTGATCATAGTTTAACTCAGTTCTACTCACTTGAATCCTTTTAAGTGAGAATTTAATTACATATATTAGCTTTCTCGTGGTCTATCTTTTATTTGTGTTATTTGTTTTGTAAAACTGTCATCATGACACGTAACACCGTTAAGAGGTTAACAAAACCCCTCGACGAACCCGAAAGAGAATTTCAAAGGCTTAGGAGAGCCGCCTGGCATCTACATTAAAACGAATCTCTAGCTATAGTCAGAAGAAACCTCTTTGATGATGAAGCATCCTCTTCCATCAACACTGGAACTAAACCGCCAACCCCTCCCAAGACCTTACATGAACATTCTCACCCCAATTCCTCCGGTTTCCAAAACCCAATCATCCTCCCAGCTGAACAGACATGGATAATCATTGCCTCATACAATATCCTACTAATTCAGGGAACATGCACGTTCCAATGATTAAGAAGCGAGGACCCGCTCTGTCATATCAAACACTACTTACGTATCATTGATAACATACAAGCTGACGGAGCGATAAGGGATACATCTAGACTACGTCTCTTTCACTTCTCCCTAAAAGGGGACGCAGCAGCATGGTTTGATAAAATACCCTCCACCCAAATTACGACATGGGATCAGTTCGTATCACGATTCCTTGATTATTTATTTCCAGCAAGACGTACCTCGTCCCTAAGAGATATGATCCTATGATTCAGATAAGGGACCGACGAATCCATCAAAAGTGCCTGGATCCGTTTCCAGAACCTGATCAAACAAGTCCCCTATCATGGATTTCAAAATAGCTTCTGTATAAATCTTTCACGATAACATATATCCGGACCACCGTATGAAACCGATCAATTCCCCCCCCCCCCCCCCCCCCCCCCCCCCCCACCCCCCCCTCCCCCCCCCCCCCCCCCGCCCCCCCCCCCCCCCCCCCCCCCCCCCCCCTCTTGAATTCCGCTTTAACTCTTTCACCGAAGAAGAGGGGTGGAATCGAATTGAAGAATACGTCCAATACCAAGACGATCTATGGGCCGACCTGGTACCATCCATGAATGTTTCTTTCATTTCAAAGGCAATGCAACCTACATTCAGGGGGGGGTCTAAAAAGGGCATGTAACCAAATCTCCTACCTCGAAACACCTACTCGAGAGGTTGGGTTGAAAAACCCCTACCTAATTTGTGATTACTGTAGAGGATCATATGAGGCCGATGAATGCAGGCAGAACAACCCAACCGAGCAGTTATACTTGTCCAGGGCAGACATCTATGATGATACTTCCCTTCTGAGGTTCTATCAGAACGACGATACCCCACCATGAGGGAACAACAAACATAAAGAAGAAGGAGAGGATGGTCCCGAATGGGTTGTTAGAAGTAAATTTAAAGACGAGCTCGCCAACTTTATGCTCAAAAAGAAATCCCACACGAAGGGGATAGAAGAGATGCTTGACCAGCACCATAAGGAAATGCATAAAGAATTCTCCCAAATCCTCTCCGCAATCGGGAAAAGCGAAACTCCTAAACCTGAAGCACTAACTTTTGCCATAACAACTAGATTAGGAGTCAGCATTCGAGACCCCCCTTTTTTGAAACCTACCAACCATACTAAAGGGGCAACCAAAAAGGAAGGACATGAGGGCGCAGAACCAAACATTATACATAATGAAGAGCCTACCCCCTAGCCATCCATTTATTACCAACCCTCCAAGTCATCAAATCTACTCTTTCCATCCAGAGTGAAGAAGCAGAAAAAGGATGATGAAGATGAGCGGCTTCTCTTAATCTTCAAACAGATTCATATAAATCTGCCATTCCTAGAAGCTATGATCCACATGCCAAAGGGAGCGACGGTCTTAAAGGATCTCCTTTCTCATAAGGAAAAACTTGAAAAAGCGCCCTCCTCGGTGAAACTTAGTGAGGAATGTTCCGCTATCATCCAAAGGAGTCTGTTCTAAAAAGAAGGAGACCTATGAATCTTCACACTGCCAAATGAACAAAGAACACTACATCATAACCAACCAATAATCAATTGCTCCCACAAACAACCAACATCTGAACCTACTAGAACACATTGCCAAATGGTGTGTTTGGTAACGGGTTTAATATAGTGAAGTGATGCGGTTGTCATAGGACTTCAACAAGAAGTTTTACAACTCCCTATGCACAGTACCTAACCATTGTAGTAGTAGTATAGGCAAGACTTAAGGGTTGTTATTGTTCTTTAGGGGAATAGGTTGGGAAGGCTTGATCACAATCTAACAGAATTCTAAGGGTTGAGAGAAGATTATTGTTGTATATTTATATTTATAGGAAAACAGGTAAATATATGGTTTGAGATGTTGGTTTGATAAACTAATAACTAATCTAATTAATAAACAAATCTACTAGTTATAACTTTATGATAATTAAATTTATTTACTTAATCATGCATTACTTATCAGATTGTTTCTTCTAATCTTGTTGCCTTGTCACACTTGTGATATAATGTGCAAGTATTTCCTAGGTTATGAACGAATTACACGAATCCGTCGTCTATTTAATATTTTGTTAAGGCAAAGCACAAGTAAGGTAGTATGATGACTATTACAAGGCCCCTAAGAGTATATTAAATGCGTGTGAAATACCTTAAGAGGGATCTACCACATAAGAGGCAAGGTAGTATGAAGACTGTTACCCTATGGTATCCTTTCTACGCACTCGCGTTTCCCTAGATGTGTCAATAGCGATACAAACAAAAGCTGGTTTTCTAAGGCCTAACACGCACATTCATCAATAAGAAGCAACAGTAAAAGGATCTACAATCCGACTTTCATGCAATCATATGCAAATACAAAGGAGGGTTTAGCCTCACATGTTATAAAGGAAGTAAGAAGATAAATCAATCACACAACACATAAACATATTGAATGATTAATGATAAATAACCTTACTTGAATTAAAACATGGATCCAAGGTAGTACAATAGGGTTTTGAGACCCTATAAACAACCTATGAAGCTGCTACAAGGACTAGGGTTCGTCTCCCTAAGTTATACAAAGTTATCCCAAAAGTTACACACTAAAACCCTAAAATATGTTTAGTATATATAGACATATCGACGCGACGGCATCGCTTTATGCTCCTGACGCCATCGCTACGTGGATGATTCTAGATCCTCTTTAAGTCAGCCACGTTCTGACGCCGTCTCAAAATTCCAGACGCCGTCACTGAATAGATCACGACGGCAAAGCGACGTCGTCTCTACGTTCTGTAAGCAATACTTCTTCAAGGATTTGGTGTAGGTCCGTAATCTCATCTGTTTCTTCTCCAAATGAGCCCAAGTCACGTGTATTTCCTCCAAATGCCATCCAAGTGCTAAAATACTGAAAACAAATGATTAAGCACATAATCTGGGCATATTTGCATGATTTAAAGGGTTAAATGACTTTGAAATAGTGTATAAAATAACACCTCATCAATTGAGCAAATAAAATAAACACATAAGCACTTATAAATTTAAACAAGAGAGACATAAGACAATATTTTTTTTGATCTTAGAATATAAATTACTTGAATATAGGAATTTAACAAATAAGCACATAAGGAAAAAAATCCACATGTTTTCAATGTGTTGTCCCAGGATGTAGGATACCTCTTGTTGGATCTCACTTCAATAGATCAAATTCCTTAAGCTTGTTTAAGGTTTAGTTATATTAGATAAATCTAACACAACTATAGTAGAAACTTTATGTGAATGTATTAAAGATTATGCGAAATCTAATCTTTAATATTAGAAGAATTCTTAATGAAACAGTAACACAAGACAATATAATTCAACAATAAAAGCTCCAATATTATTATTACAAATAATACGAATACTCTCCTAGTATTAGGGTTACAAAACCTTGAAGCTATAATGATATCAAAAACAAAAGATTTCTAGATTTTTTATTGATTGATTACAAACTCTATGCCCTAGGACCTCCTTTTATACACCAAGGAGTCCTAGTCAATTTACAATATATTCCTAAAACTTAGAATATTCACTATGATCTATTCTATATAACTAAAACTATCCGTAAGTATCTTGATCTCAATCATATTTTTAACCTTTCTTCTGTCTTTATCCATTCTCTTCTGATAGTAGAAACTCTTTCAGCAGTCTTAATCTTTATGCAGTTGTATTTTCTATAGACACATTAACTTTTTAAACCACCAGCAGTTAGTACATATCCCGCAGCATTAACTCTGTACAGGCAGTAGTAACTCTTAGAATATTTTCTTCAATAATTCACACCAGTAATAAATTTACACTAGTAGTACTAACTTATATACTCAGCAGTACAAATATATTACTAAACACTAGGAAGGTGAACTTAGGCAGTACTAACTACTTAGCATATTTTTTCATTAAGTTAAAAACATCACTACTTTTGCTAGCAGCAAGTAAACATAATCTTGCAGCTCAGTAACATCATGAAGCATTTTATTCCCAACAATCTCTCTTAAACTTGATATTTTATCTCTCAATAAATCATCAAGTTTCATTAAAGCTTCATCAATCACTAGGAGGTTGTTACAAATACTTCATTAGGGACAATACGCCTCCTTAAGTTATTCTTGACAAATCTAGACGCTCAAATGCCATTTTCACACTCATTATTCAACTTGGAAGCTTTCACAGCATTGAACATCTGATATAGTGTGTAATTTGTAAGTGGATAGATCTTCTCAACCAACATATAATATAGCATGTTCTGCATTGTTACACAATAAACTCCACAAGAATCATAAAGCTTCCAGTTCAGTACTTTAACTAATCCTTGTTGATTCTTTCATACATTATCTTCAACATGATGTTCAAACATGGTCTTCAAATTAAGAAGTAAGAAATTATCCATGTAATTCACTGGCTCTGTTCTAATCAAATCTAAGTCCCCCACTAGTCTTGTTAATCCATATTTAGCTTTTACCAGCTTGTACAAATCTTCCAAGTCTTCCCTGCTAAAACTTTTAAGCATTTGACTAAAGACTTTGTACATTTGTGACTTTCCATCAGCTCTTATTATTTGATAATAGCTTTTCTTTCCTTCTTTGTGGATCTTCCAGTCAATAATAGTTGGAGGCTTAGAAGCTAAAGGTACAGCATCAATTGCTACTTCCTCTTCATCATCAGAAACAACTTCTATTAGACTTTGAAGCTCTGTTGTTTCTTTATCCTCATCCACCTTCTGCTTCTTTGCATTCTCTTGTTCTAACTCATCTCCTGCTCTCTTTGAACTACTCTCTTGTGCTATCTCTGCTTCAGCTTTCTTGGAACTCTCTTCTACCAAATCAGTTTTGTAGTCAACAAAGGTATTCACCTTTTTCATTGCTTTGTCAAACAATTCTTGAATATTGGCAAAGGACTTGTTCTTCAAACTTTTGGGCATCCATCCTTCCATGTTTTTTAGATAAGTACACTTGATACTCCTTTGTTGAGCTCTTGTTGGTGGTCTGTTCCTCTTCTCTTCTGCTCTCTTAGCTGCAAAATGTTTTCTTCTTTGGTCTAAGAATTGTACAAACAATCTTGCCTTTTCTTCATCAGTCAATTCTTTTTGCTCTTGAGCTTGCAGTCTTTGAGCCAACTGATAATCAGCTTTAATTTTAGCCTGAATATCATCCCAGACTATGTTGGCTTCTTCAGTTTGATAAGCTTTTTCTCTGGCAAGTCTTTCTTCTTCTTCAGCTTGTAGCTTGAAGACAAGTTCTTCATCAAGCCTTATCTGTTCAAGCCTCTTCATAGGCTTCACTTGTTCCACCACAGGCTCTTCAATCATAATCCATTTGCCTTTGTCCTGTAGAGGTTTTGGTATAGATATTATTGTTGTAGGTGTTGTTGTAGTTGTACCCTGCTCTGGTTCTTGTATCACAACCTTATCAGCCTTGGGTTTTGCACTCTTCAACTCTGCCAGTGCTTGAGCCAAAGTAATTTCAACATCAGTTATTGTAGCAGTTGTTGTAGTTGTAGTTATAGTAGCAGTATCTGGAATTGTACTAGCAGTACTAACTGTTATAGCAGCAGCATTAATTGTTTCTTTAGCAGTACTAACCAACTTAGCCTTTTCAATAACAGCAGTAAATTGTTCAACCACACTTCTTGTTTCCTCAACAGTTTTAACAACATCTACATTGTTAGCAATCACCTCATCACCATCTAAGTCATTAACACTAAACATATCTTCATCAGTGTGAACATTGACCAAGTAAATGTCTTTATTAGCATCAATATCAGCTATCCTCCCCTGTTTGGATACATCCTCTTCACCCAAACCTTCATCTTTAGAGGATTCTACCCTTCTTGATGAACCAACTCTGTATATTCTTTTAAGCCCATGAGTTCTTGACTTATTCCTCCTCTTTAGATTCTTGACTCTCCTTTTCAAACTTGCAATCTCATTAGCTTGAGTGGTCTTTATAGTGTCCAAATTAAGAACCCTTTGTTGTAAATTTATACATAGTTCCATCAATTCATTAAGTTTTAGACTATCCTCACCACTTCGAAGTGTGTTACCTCTAGCGAGCAGTGGATCATTGGATGTTTTAGATACATTCTCAAACCTAGTTTGAGCAATAGTATCCCCCATGGTATCTTGGCATCTAGGACCACCACTTGAAGTAGTTCCTTGGGAACCAGCTTCATTAGGTGTTGCCTTAGATTGGGTCGTATTGATGTTACCCCTATCCTGCTCTGCATCTAAGCTAGTATCATTAGTGGCAGCCTTCTCCAAATTGTCATCCATTTCCTCATTGACAGCCTCATCTGCTATATTGTCTGTAGGACCACTAGACTGAGGTATCTCAGTGTCCTTTCTCTTTGGCTTTCTAGGTCTTTGTTTCTTTTGAGGTTGAGATATTGATGGTTGAATAAAAGTGGGTGTGTGATGGGGATCAGTAGGATTTAGAATTGGGGCTTGTATGTAATGAAAAATCTTGTTAAATAACATTGTTCTTATTTATATTCCGTTGTGCAAATTGTTATATTTGTTATATATAATCCTAGATCAACCTAGATCAAACTCCACATTTGTGATTAGAGAGTATATGATTGAATGAAATCGATTAAATGAGTAATTGAAACCCTTAATCGTTTCACCAGCAGTAGTAAGTTATGCCTGGCAGCATTAACTTTCAAAAGCAGTAGTGAGTTTATGCCTAGCAGCATTAACTTTCACCAGCAGTTGTAAGTTTATTCCTAGCAACATTAACTTTCACCAGCAGTATTAAGTTTATGCCTAGCAACATTAACTTTGGGCCACCAGCATTAACTTCAATTCCATTCCAAACAATCTGTCTCAACTCTCTTTCTGTTTTTCAACTCACCATTTCTCTTAATTCTTTTACTCAATAAATCACTCTGTCTGTTTTTATTTCACATAGCTCTCTTCCTTTTTTTATTCTCACCAATTCTCTCAATTTTGTTTCTCACCAAATTACTCTTTTTTTAATAATAAGCTTTTCCATCATTAATTTAATACTTTTCTTTGCTTTTTTTGCAAAATGTTAGTCCAAAAACCAAGAAAACACAATCCATTACAATTTTCACAATAATCACAGTATTAATTATACCTAACAGTATTAAGTATAACTAACAGTAGAAACTTAGCAGTATTAAGTATAACTAGCAGCATTAATTATACTTAATAGCAGAAACTTTTAATGACAGGAATAACAGTACTAATTCATACAAAACTGTACAAAAACATAAAGAGATAAAAAGATTTTAAGGATTTAGCATTCCAATACTAGCAATCAAATATTGAAACCTACTTACATCAAAAGCTTTTGTAAGTAAATCTGCAACATTCTTGTCAGTATGGATTTTTACCATTTGAATCAACTTCTTTTCATTGCAATCCCAATAAAATAATGTCTAATCTCTATATGCTTTGTTTTTTTAATAAAAAACAGGATTTTTAATTATGCAAATAGTAATGTTATTTTCAATAAAGATCTTGGTATGCATAAAATTATACCCATAATCAAGTAGTTGATTCTGAATCCAAAGCACTTGTCCACAGCAACTTGAAGTAGCCACATACTTAGCTTCTGTTGTGGAATTTGCAACCACTATCTGTTTCTTGCACTGCCATGATATTAATCTACTTCCAAAGAATTGACAACCTCCTATTGTAGACTTCCTATCTAAGCTTTCTCTAGCATAATCACTATCAATGTATGCTACCAAATCAATAGGAGAATCTTTTGGATACCAGAGGCTCAATTTTGGTTGACCTTTTAAGTACCTAAAAATCATTTTCACAGCATGAAGATGTGAAACTTTTAGATTGACTTGGTATCTAGCACAAGCACACACTGCAAACATGATGTCAGGTCTTGAAGATGTAACATAGATCAATAAACCAATCATTGACCTATACATATGAACATCCACTTCTTCACCATCTTCATCTTTGAGCAGAGGCTTTTGAGTTTCCATTGGTGTGCTTGCAGTCTTGACTTTTGTAAACCCAAATTTCTTTAAAATTTCACCAACATATTTATCTTGACTAACAAATATGCCATCCTTCTTTTGTTGCACATGTAATCCCAAAAAGAATGTAAGTTCTCCCATAGAACTCATCTGAAATTTCTCATGCATCAACTTTTTAAATGCATTCAGCTCCTTCTTTGTTGAACCAAAGATGATATCATCCACATACACTTGGACCAGCAAAATATCACCTTTGTACCTTTTTATGAAAAGTTTTGTCAATTTTCCCTCTTTGAAACTTATTGTCCAACAGATATGCTGACAAGGTTTCATACCAAGCTCTAGGAGTTTGATGTAGTCCATACAGTGCTTTTTCAACCTTGTATACTCTATCAGGAAAGTTTGGATCTTCAAATCCTGGTGGTTGACATACATACACCTCTTCTTCAATCTTTCCATAGAGAAAAGCACTTTTTACATCCATTTGATACACCACAAAATCTTTAAATGAAGCATAAGCTAAAAATAGCCTAATGGCTTCAATTCTTGAAACAGGGGCAAAGACTTTATCATAGTCAATCCCTTCTTCTTGTGTGTACCCTTGAGCAACCAATCTTGCTTTGTTTCTTATCACAATTCCCCTTTCATCCTTTTTATTCCTGAAAACCCACTTAGTGCCTATAGCCCTTTTTCCATTTGGTAAATCCACTAAAGTCCAAACTTCTTGTAACTTGAATTGTAGAAGCTCTTCCTGCATAGCCTCTATCCAGCTTGGATCCTTTAATGTATGAATTATCTTTTTAGGTTCTTCTTGTGATAAAAAGCAAGCAAACAAGCAGTTTTGAAGGTCTTTATGCTTTGTTCTTTGTTGAATTGTACTAACAAACCTATGTTCCTTCAAATTCCTTGACATATTTCATGTTTGTGTAGCTAATTGTAAATCTCCAATCACTTGATCAAGAGGATGATCTTTATGAATTCTTGTAGTTGGAATAGGACTGACTTGGATTGTTGTATCCAAGTTGTTCATGTCAGCCTCTACATCATCATCTTCATTATTTTTTGTGAAGTCAAATATGCTATAATCTTCCAAAGCAGGCATATTTGGATCAATTGGAAGTTTAATGCTTGTTTTTCCACCAACAACATTAACCTCATTTGTGCCAGCAACATTAACATTGTTAGTGTTGTTAACATTATCTTCCTTTTCTTCATCAACCTTCTTTTCATCATATCTTGAAGGTTTGGATCCATCATCATGAGAACTCTTTGGATCTTGGGAAAATGGTGGATTAGTAGTCCATAATGGTAGCAAAATGTAATCATTGACAGGTTATGTCTCCTTTCTAGTTTGACCTGCATTATCACTTGCTTTTGTACCTGCAAAACCATTAGACTGTGTACCTGCAACAATTGGTTCATAATTCATTTTTCTTGTTAGTGCATCAATATCAAATAGCCAATCTGGTCCACTCCCTACAATATTAGGTGTACTTTCACTGAACCTAATATGCAAGTTTTCTTCCACTATCCTTGTTCTACTATTGAATACTCTAAAGGCTTTAATATTCAAAGAGTATCCTACAAAGAAACCTTCATCAGCCTTACCAAACTATAGGCTTGTTTCATTTTCTAGAGTTTGTTGAAACCGACTGGTAGCTTCACAACTAAAGTTTGAAATCTGGTAGGCCATGTGCATTTGTAACTTTGCATCAAAGTAATTTTTGTCTTTTAGAGCCATGTTAGCCTGGATAGCATTACCCTGTGGTCGTATATTAAATGTTATATATAGGTCACTAAGTTAACCGTTATCTGCAAATGAGATAGACAATGGTTTACCTCTTGGTCAATCAAAATAGAACAGAAGGCGTATGGAGTCATTTCTGGTGGGGATTTTGCAATCCATTTCCTATAAACCTTAGCTTCTAACGTCTTGTTTGTTGAGTTTGGATTGAGCTCAGCGATCGTCGAAAGCTCCATTTTAATAGTTAATCTAAACAAAAGGAATGATACACCATAATAAACCATAAACTAAAATTGTATTAAAAATAGTGGCATAAACAAAAAACCTTATCAGCAAAATGAATATCTAAACATGACATGTAGCATGATTAGAAAAAACTTCAAAAACATATTTTTTTTAAAATCTAGACTTATCTAACAGAAATAAAAGGCATATTTATAAAAATTTATTGATACGGCGGTGTGCTATATATTTTTTCCAAAAAGTCCTTGTATACTATATTTTTGGAAGTATTTAAAGGTTGGTTTTCTTCGGGTTCAATAAGAATTTTTAGACCGTGAGGAGTTGTGGCTCTTGATAATGCGACGTATAGTTGTCCATGACCAAAGATTAGATGTGGAAGATAGACACCAATCTTGTTCAGCGATTGCCCTTGGCTTTTGTTGATTGTCATAGCATAACAGAGTTTTATGGGGAATTGTTTTCGTTTCAAGACAAAAAGGAGATTGGGATCTTTGTGAATGAGGGGAATTAGGTGGATAAACACTTTCTCTCTTACTCTTGTTCCCATGATAATTTGCACTTCAATAAGTTTCGTCATCAGCTGCCTAACTATCATCCTCGTGTTGTTACATAATCCATCGGCTATGTTTACATTCCTTAGAAGCATCACTGGTGCACCGACTTTGAGCTCAAGTTGATGTGGAGACTGGTAACTTAAAAGTATTTAAATGTTCTATCGGATAAAGCATCTCTGTTTCAGCTCCATCATTTCCAGTTGGTGTTGCTTCATCTTGGCTCGTGTAAATTGTGCTTTCGCCAGGCACCATGGCTAGAACTTTTGAGTTGATGATGTCTGCGGTTTCATTTTTAGGACATACAATTGCTTTTTGTTGGAGAGTTGTTGCTAAGGGTGTATGAAGAGTACTCTAATCATAAATGAAGTCAATCAGCTTTGACAGACCTTGTTCATCAGGAGGCAGATAGTATGCAGGAGGAATGTAGACCCAAGATGTATTTTTAGGGTCCTCCTCTGCTAGTTCACTAATTTTCCCGTCATCGACATAAATTAGCCAAGAAGCAAAGGAGTTTACCAGACTACGTTCTTCTAAACTAATGTTTAGTCTTGCAAGCCTCATGTTGTGCTTTAACATGAAGACTTTGAAAGATGGCCATAATGCAGATTTAGAAATGCAAGATGCTATCACCTCCATCTTTGATGCACCTTTTTTAACCGGGAGTGTTTGCCGGAAGTCACCACCTAAGAGAACTCACTTTCCGCCAAATAAAGAAGATGTTTTATCAACAATATCTCTCAAACTTCTATCTAGTGCTTCAAAACAACGATGATCGTTCATAGGGGCTTCGTCCCAGATTATAAGATTGGCATCTGCTAATAACTTTCCAAGCTGAGTGTTCTTTGTAATTCTACATAGAGATTCCTCCGTTAATTCAAGAGGGAGCTTAAATCTGGAATGTGCAGTACGACCCGATGGTAGAAGTAAAGAAGCAATACCTGAGGATGCGACTGCCAATACAATCTTTCCTTCAGAACGCAGGCTACTAATAATGGTTTTCCAGAGAAATGTTTTGCCAGTTCCACCATGGCCATAAACAAATATAAGCTCCTGCCGATTAGTTGTGTCAGCATTTATAATAAGATCATATATTTGTTTTTGCTCAGTGTTTAATAGTGGAACTAACTCATTCTTTAATTGAGCTAATTCTTCCTAATTGTAATTGAGCTAATTCATCCCAATTGTAATTTCTTTCTTCCATCAGGAGTCTATTAGCTAGTTGAGCCAGTAGATCTTGAGGAGGTGGTGGAAGACCAAACGTGTGCAATGATTTACCTCAATTTCTTAGAATAATCACCATTTCATACAGTGTGTAGCCTTGCAACGAATCATCATTGAGATGATAGTCAGGAATTTGTACTCTTTCTGACACTTTTTTGGTATATCATAACTCATCTCTTTCCAATACTTTCTCCAAAGTCTAGATGGATCTGCGACATCACAGTAAAGGAGTATGTGGAAAAAAAGAAAACGTAGTTCTTCTGGTGTTGCAGACCCACACGCCTCTTCAAATGCAATCTCCCATTCCTTGTCATCGCCGAGTAGACCCAAGGCTTGGCACGCAGATTTATAAGTCGGATAAAAAATGCCTTTGACAGTTTGTACTTCCCAGAAATCCTTGCAGCCTTTTTGATGGCATAATAACATTCTTAAAAAGAATAATTCGCCTGAAGTTGGATGCACATACGCGAGCCGTCCAATAGACGATTTGCTATTTTTCCATGGTGACCAACTTTTCCTATCAGAATACCACACAAATTCTGATGGAAAATCTAAATATGATAAATGCCTTCCCATTTCATTAGCTTCATTAAAAACAAACCACTCAGTTAATGTTGTGCTTTTCTTTCCGGGAAAATCAATCACTGATTCTAACCTATCTTTATCTCTAAAAGTAATTCGCCGCATGTCTTTCAAATACACCGCTAATATTTGTACAGCTGGTTCTCGACGATGTATATCAAACTTAAAAATTCTCCAATACACTTCATGAGCACATATGAAACGGCCTTCAACATAATTCTGAATTTCATCTATCACCTGCGGCGAAGGTGCTGTTCCAGTCGACGATTCGCCAATTGGCCTAGACACACGTACGAATACTCTATCTATAGCTTTTGATATGTACTTGAATAGATACTTTATAAGCATACTCCATCCACAGTATTCCACATTGATATGGGCTTAAAATGCTAGAAGCAGATCACGGTTGTACGGAACAATATAGCTATTATCCAGCTTGAATTGGTTTCTTGTAGTAGATATACTTGTGTCTCTTCTCCGATAGTGCACATGACCATTTTCATTAAAGAAGGTCTTCTGATTGAATTTTTGAGGGAACTTCTTGCTACACTTATCACCTTTCATACACGGAGCACTCGAGCTAACAGCTCCACAAGGGCCATGCATCATCAGCTCTGAAACAACGTTATATCCTTCTGGATCTATTCTTGGATATGGTAACTCAGCTGAAATAAACTGATCAACATCTTTAGCAATTCTTATTCTGCTTGCTGAATCTACCCAAAGCAAAGTATGGCAGTGTGGTAATCCCCGTTTTTGGAACTCGACGGTGTAAAGCACTGTAATTAAAAAACAAAAAATTAGCAAAGGTTAATAAGCAAACATAGATAAACTTACAATGTTAAAGAAAAATGCAGAGTATTATACCTCCAGTTAAATTTCCAAATATACATTCTTCTTTGAGGAAGGCAACCAAAGCTTGAATCTTCTGCTCAAACACCCGGCACACAACATCTGCTCTATCAGAAGCAGCCAAATGTGGATACTCAGACATGAACCTTTGGATCTCCGACAAATTTACATTACATGTGAATGTGATGAAAAATTGTAGGTTTCCTAACTTCCAAAAAATAGCAAGTGCATCTAAATAGTGAGCATACATGTATTGCGGGCCGCTTGTAAAATACATAGGAAGAATATTTATTCCTCTAACTTCATAACCGTCTCGTTCTCCTCGAGAAATTGCATCATACAACCCCAATAAGTAGTCACTTCGAATATCATTTTGTAATTTTTCTTATGTACTCCAGCCGATTCTGTTCGATAGCACATAACACACCAACAACGTACTGTTGGAATAGTCTCTCGCCTCTAATAAGAAGATCGTATTGTTACAAGTGAAAATGAAGCTGATATCTGTAATAAGCAAGCATCGTGGCCCTTTTTCCCTTACCAACACCATCAGCTGTTTTTAGCTTTAGCTTTGTGTGGTACCCTGGTTATCCGTAGATGAAAATAAGTGGAAACTGTAGTGACATATACGAAGGATGCAGTTTGTTCACCCTATGTGTCGGGCCGTCTCTCTGTTGAATAATGACATCAAAGTTCGCGTTGTATGCGATACCACTTTCAAAAACCATTGCTCCAAGAGTATTTGATGTTGGAAGCTCGTAACCCATAGCACCTTCAGCGTTGTAAAGCCGTATCTTGAACTCTGGAATGTCTAGTTCTCTGCATTTGTCTCTTGCTGTTCGAAAAAGCTGCACCAACTCATTATGTGCATCTAAAAAATGAATAAGACCTTCAACTATCTCAGGCTCTAACTGACTGTTATCTATCCCTCCAAAATGATGCATCCTATTTTTAACCTTGTTGTCAGTGTCATAAATGTATAGCGGTAGAAATCTAGGCGCCTCTCCCGCAGGTGGACATAACGACCCTATCCAATGATAGATCTGACCAGAGACTTTAAAAACATACGGACCTATCCTGACATTAATAGACTCGTCAATCTTAGCCCCGAAAGACGTCATTGCAAACATTTGATAATAAGCACAGATATTTTCCATAAAATGCTTGTTTCCAAACAGACTTTTGATATATTCATGTGGTTCACGCGGTGGCTGCATATAAATTCTACCACCTCCACAGCATAGATGATATTCAGGACTCTGATTGTGTGAATGCCCTTTCAAACGTTCAGTATACCAAAAAGAATCCCCACAGTTACGGCATCGCCGATCACAGTCTCCAAAATCAGTATACGTATATAAGGTCCCTTTGAAAACCATGTAATCGTACATTTCAAAATAAATTTAAGACATATAACATTCATAATAAGTGTTTATCTCTATAACATACAAACATTATAACATATAAATAAAAGGTTTACCTACACTCACAACAGAGGTGGGATCAACTGTGTTAGCACTTGTCACAACACGACGTCTGGTTCTCCTGGAAGTACTTGGTACGCCAGCTGCTGAAATCAGACGACGACGTACTTGCACATTTATACTCCAGCGTGAAGTAGAAGAGCCATTATTACTCACACCTATTTAAAAAAAACAAAAAAAGACAGTAAAAAAATAAGTCAGAAGAACTAAAAAAAAGAAACATGCGTAAAAGCATGTAATCAATAATTGATAATTCA
>BQNB010021302.1:35268-64399 GCA_026074375.1 Tanacetum coccineum | reverse complement strand
CACTCATAGAACACAAATAAGCTGAAATTTAGTTCATAAGCTAAACTCATAAGCTAGAAAAAGAATATTAAAATGACAGCATACCCTACTTGGTATTTTGGCTTTTTGAAGATTTAAGCAAAAACTGTTTGAGGCTTTTTGACTTAATAAGCAATAGGAAAAACCAATAAGCTGAAGCATACCTAAACCTAGACCTAATAAGCACTTTGGACAATAAAACAAGTAAATATAATAAGCTGAAAATCAGTTAAAAGACACCAGACAAAAAAGAACAGACTTTAAGGATTTTTTAACAAATTTTAAGTTAAATTAAAGACTAATAAGCAGTAGGAAATAAGCTGAATGTTTAAAATAGATTAAGATTAATACTTGAAAAACACAAATAAGCTAAGCTTAAGAAAACTAGATAAGTGAATAAGCTAGAAAAGGAAGTTGAATATGACAGTCTACTACTACTTCTTTTTAGACATTTTAACAGTTTGCAGCCTAGGTTTTAAGACTCAAATTCATTTTTGTCAAACTAAAAACATGAAACAGGTTGAACTTATACTATATTAAACTACACCTCTAACATTAAAATCAACAAAGAAGCAATTTTACTAAACTATAGAACTAGCTGACTTAGGATATGATAAAACAGAATTCAAAACTTAACAAGACCTATTTTAAATTTATAAAAACTAACATTTAGACTAACTTAGAGCTTATTAAAACTGATTTGAGAAAAAAAACAGTTTACACACTATTTTACCATTTTTAAAACCCTTATCTCAAACACCCCTTTAATATCTGATTTTTCCATTTTAAAGCTAAAAACAGATTTTGAAAATCAGTAAAAATGCAAAACAGATTGAAGCTAAGGATTATAAAGAACAAATAAGCATTGACATCATAGAATTAAGCACTTAAACAATAAGCATATTACAACTATGAATGGCAGTTTATATGAAAACGATTTCTAAGTGACTTATAAGCATCAAACCATTATTAATAAGCATTAATGAGACTGAATAAGCATGAATAAGCAAACAATAAGCACATATTAAGCAAAGATAAGCAGTGTAATAAGCAAAAACAGTAATAAGCAATTAATGAAAATAAAAGCTTACTTGATCCTTTACACAAAACAAGGATGATTAAGCTCTTAGGAGCTAGCCAACAAGCTACAGCTTGTTATAAACAAGCTGGTGAGGTCCATAAGCCCGTCCAAATTTGGCTTATCTTCCAATAAGCTGAGGTATTATTTGAGAGTGATAAATGAAACAGAAAAGCTTAGATAAGCTTTTGAGAAAGCTTATCTAAGAAGCACAGGTTTATAAGAGCTTATTAAACTTATTTAAATGACTTGAAGACAGATTTAAGCTTAATTGCATAAGAGTAAAACGGATTAAAAATTGACTTAAACTGAAATTTCATTGATATTAAAAAGGTTACAAGCTTGAAATTAAAATACAATTTAAAGGAAAATAAGCAGTTAAATAAGCATAAACCTACACTACTCCTAAACTAATGCTTTTACAAAGGAAATCCTAATCTATTTATAGAGAAAACTAAGGGCACAGGGTGTGCTAGTTGTGTTTCTTGTGTGAGGAGAAATGAACTATTCATCCTGGCCTTCGAATCTTTCTTTCTTTCCAAGCCTTGCATCATAGCCCTTGATTCTTTGTCTTGTAACTCTGTCCAATCAGAGAATAGAGGATTGCCAAGGTGGCTTGTCTTCTTCTGGGAGGTGGGATGTTACTAGGGATTTGTCGGGTTGCAGGAAAAAGTGAAGAGGGAGGGTGAATAGTAATTTTACCCTGCGTATTTGTTGAGGTGTGTGAAAATGAGAGGGAAAGGGTGAAAAACGATGATGAACAGTGATTAATTTTGACTGTTTATAACTTGGGTTGACCGGGTTATAAGATTGGGCTTTGACATGGGTTTGGGCTTTGGTTAAATGGACAGGAAATGGTTTAGATTTATAAGTTTATTTATAGCTTAGGTTTTATAAGTATTATTCTTAATGGGCTGACCCGGCCCAATAAAATGGGTACGGGTTGGTCCATTAAGGATAAATACGCCTTCAGCTTTGGTTTTCCTCGCTCTTTCCATTCCCGTGCTCGGTTTTGTCTGCTTTGCCTTTGTTTTTGTCCTTTTTACTGAATATCCGTACCTGCAAGACACAAATCACAAAATATACATATACAATGCATTTTTTATGTATTTTTGGTCATTATTGGTCTTTTTAGCTCGTTTTAATAGGTAAAAGGTATGTGTATTTAAGCACATACCAATAGAAAATGTATTATGTGTGAAAAATGAACAACCAACCACCACTCCAAGGCATGGAGAGGTGTTTATATACTTACAATGGATTGTGGGCTTGGGCCTTCATGGGTTTATCCATGGGCTTTTAGCTAACTAGCCTAGTAAGTTTCCCAAATTTATCTTAACGGGCTAACTACAATTATATATGGAAGTGACCGACACTTTCGTATTCCTAACAATCTCCCCCTAAGGGAGGTCACTCCATTTTACAAAAACTTAAACCTAGCATACTATGCTTTGTCTTTAGTCTTGAGCTTATAGTCTTTAACTTCAATCATTAACTTGTGATTTGATGTAGTGATCATTGACTTTAGACTTGAGCTTGTTCCTTTATCTTGACTTGAATGTGAAAATGTGTGAAAATGTGATCTTGAACACCTTGAGATCATCAACCAAGCATAATCTCGATTCGCCATCTTATAAATTTTGCCATCTTGTGAACTTGTGACTTTTGGACCGACATGCTCATACCTTTCTTGATATGTTATCTTGAAAAGCTTTAATATTGCATCTTTCTTGAGGTTCTTTAACTATAACAGTTCGTCACTTCGAGAAAGACGTATGGTATCAGAGTAGCGGAAGTCTTAAAACATGTACTTGAGCTTTCATGATGTCTTTATGTTTATTAGTCGGGTAAGAGCATGTGGCTATGAATCATGACTCGTCAGGAATCAGTTGCACCAATCGTCAGGAGTTCTTGCAGGTTTAGGTTAGTGATAATCAACAGTTATAGACGAGAGTGTCTTTATCACTTCGTCAAATATGGTTGTAATAACCACAGTTCCCCGTTGATCATTATAAATACTGCTTGTGATCAAGTAGAATTCTGAGGAATCTCCTTGACAGGGTTTCGCAGTTGCACTAGCCGTTCTCATTACTAGAGTGTCTCAAAGCAGATAACACGGTATGAGTGAACCAGCAAGACGAAGTCTCACCGATTGAATAGAAAAATTGATTTGAAAATCAATCGACGTGTCACTTGCTAAAGTGGTTTTGTGACACATCGAGAGTGTTAATCATTTAAAAAATTCATCATCAATCATCAATTCATAACCTGGAACAAGTTTGATTCTTATAGAATCGCACCATCGTTTCTTTCTAATTGTTAAGTTTGATTCATATAGAATCGCACAAGTCACCTACCATGAGCTTGTTGATGTTGGCTCAAGCAGGATTTCCATCTTCACTGTGAATTATATCACTCAGATGTTCTTGCAAAATCACAAGGATAATGTGTAGGATTCTTAATATATATCTTGTTATTCACATTGTGTGACTTAGCAAGCATAATTTGACAAGTGTCCTGATGAGATTTATGGATGATCTCTTTTGGCTCTAGACTCAATAGTGCACTTTGGTTTTAGTGATCGGAGGCTAGAGCAGACTGCCACCTTTTCAATATCAACTAACTCAGAGTGAGAAAGTTGATAGAAATGTGTGTAATCTTTATGAGAAATGAAACAAGAGTCTGTTGAGAGACCTTGAGTGGCTAGGGAGGGTTGTGCATAGCGTCACTGGGTCCATGACTATCTTCAATGTCAGAAAACAACTTAGTGTTTCTGACAGATTATGTATTTACCCGGTTTCTGCCTAAGTGTATGGAGGGCTTCTTTCTTTACACCCTTTATCCTTACATTTCTTTTTCATTCTTCAACCCCTTCAATGCTTACCGAGACTTCATAACTAACACCTTGTTGGGTTTATTCCAGTGTTAGCTCCATTTCAGTCGGCATTATTCCCGAATCTCACTTTTTCTCCTTTTGTATCATACCTAAGGACTTCTACACTATCTAGTGGATATCCCTGGGTAGATCCCTCCGGTTCTGGCTAGATCATAGGATTTGAATACCTATGCCTAACCGCCTTATAACTCCATAAAATTTAAGTACATGGTCGGTCTTTTAGGTATTTCATCATAATCCTTCCAAAATCATTGAAAAGTTCAATCAAAGTGTTTGATATAAATATCAAAAGATTTACACTTTGAGAGTTTTTCATCATCACTAAAAGCTCCCCCTTAACATGTGCATCGTAATCGTAGTACATGCTAAGTGTGGAGTGCATTTAGTCCATTTTATATGATCACATTTCAGTATAAATTAGATTCAGTTTAATCACATTTTCTCCCTTTATTCAAAATGTTAATCCGTTGATATTTTGGATATCAATTGATTAAAAGTTCGAGGACAAAATGTTACATAATCACTATTAGGAATATTTTAATGCTCTCCCTCAATTAGTGAGGGTATATAAGATAGTGCTGAGTACAATAATTTGAAAAAAAAATGAATTTATAGAAATTTCTGAAAATTTTGTACTGATGACACCTTAATATCACGTATGTCTACACTGAATATATGCAAATTTCACAAGATATTTATTTCTGTACTTGGTTTGACCTGTTATGATGAAGGACATATATGATAATTCATATGGTCCTTTGACAGCAGTCAAAAGTTCCTATTAGGTCTCCCACCAATAAATTTCTCCAAGCTCCGCATAATCCTCCTGGTCTTTAGTTGTTTATCAATTGCCTGGATCATAGCTCCTGCTTTATCTTTATCACTTTGTTTCCAGATATTCTGTGGTAGATACTTTATCCAAATTCCCTTTAGACGATCATCAAGAGCAGTCCAAACATCATTGAGTGTACCGTTACTAAACTTGTGTAGTTCATCAATACGCTAAATTCTGTTCAGACGTATTGGCTTGTGAGGTTGAGCTTCTTTTGGTAACTTTAGACCACCTATGAAAGATCTTTCCCCCGCTTTGGATGACAATGATTCTTGTAACATTCGCAGTGAGACATTAAAGCTAGGCGTTATCAACAGTGAGATTTTGTCAATTGACTTGAACTAGAAGAAGAACATGTCTTTTGATGTCTTGAATGCGAAGCCATGTTGAAATTGCTTTTGAAGTTATACCGCTTGTTCATCATCTCTTTTTCGAAAGTGATCCAATCCAGATGCTTGTAATTATGCCATTTAACAATTTGAAGATTTGTGATAGCAATTATTTTACGTTTGGATTAGACATCACGAGCAGATTCCCTGTTAGCAGCAAATCCATATAATTGTTGTCGTTTTTGGCCCCAATGTGAGATTCCCCAAAGTGCATATTTTTCGTAGCTAACAGGCACTTGACTCAATTATGTTAGGCCTAATCTTCATCCATTGATGTGCTATAATCTGCAGCCTTGTCTTTCGTTTTCAAAAACTGAAGTTGTATATGTTGGCTTAAGACACCACCCTTAGATGCGCAAGGTCATTGTTGAATGAAGTGACAAAAGGATAACTGACAACTTCGAGAATTAGGTTATCAATGGTAATGGCTTGGAGATCCTGTGGATATTGCAGACCTTCAGGGTTGTTCTGTCTAACTTGGTCCGTGTTGCCTTGTAGACTTCTTCAAAGAAATATTCTAGCTCCACCAGACTCTTGCATGATCCTTTCATCAGTTTGAATGTTGGACCAGCTAATAATTCTAGAGTTAGAGTATCAACTTTAAGCCTATTCATTACGAATACTGAGAAGTCTAAAGGAGTGTCCATCGTCTCATTAAACGACTCACGTGGATCTTCCATCTGGGCTAAAAAGCTTAGCCAAGGTTAAACAGGTCCATGAGTATCAGGCAAAGTCTTATTCCAATCACGATTGGGAGTAGGAGGTTTTGCTGGTTTTGGAAACCAATCAGGAAGCTGAGAGGTCTCTTCATCAGGTTGATCTTCAGTAACTCCTGTTTCGAACTCCTGATGTGCGGGTTCTTCTAAATCTTTGGCAGTGCATTCCTTTGGTTCTTTGGCTTCAGCAGACTCGCCAGCAGACTTGTGATGAGATTTGGACCCTTTAGTTGACTTGCCAACTGTCTTGGAGGTCTTTTCCTTTGGTGCAATGGTTGACTCTGGTTCTTTTCCAGCTCTTCTTCTCTTGGACCCCCAGTTTGATCCAGCAGAGGGTTCTTCATCTTTATCCTCATCATCTTGACGTCTTTTAAACAAGACAGTATCTCCATACGTGTCAAGTATGTATTTGTCACTTTTGTAGGTGTTAACCAATGAGTTGTATAGATTCTTCTGTTCATCAGATCTGTGGATTGACTTATTACTTTCCATCTTATCTATGAGAATCTTCTTCAGCTCAAGTTCAGAAAGATTGGCGGCTACAGCATGGGATGTCTTAGATTCATTAGATGAACGAGTCAGAACCTCTACTTCGAGTTGTTCATTTACAGTCTTCTTAATTTTTGGCAAAATCTTGGAGACTTGTGCTTTAACTTGTTCTTTGACTCGATCCTTGATTATTTTCTTAATGTTGTCATCAAGTTTATTAATGAAGTCTGCATTTTCAACTTGAGCTTCATCTCTGAGTCTGTCGGACTGTAACTAAACAGCTGTTTTGACGGCTTCATGCATCTTGTTGGCAAGGTACGCATCAATAATGCCGGGAATTGAAGAAACTGCTGCAGCAAATTGGTTCGTTTGCTTGAATTCCAAGAAGTCGGTTTCTAAAGTTTTTAGTCTATGGTCAAACCCGAATAAGGAACCAAAGTTAGGAAGATCTTGTAGGGAGGAACTTGAAACAGTTATTAGTGTAGGAATTAGTGTTTGTTGCAGATGTGTAATGAGAGGAATGGTTGGTGAAGGAAGTGTTGTTGCGGACGAAAGAGGTGTCTCAGTAATAGTAGTAACCAGAACATCTACTAGAGAAGTTGACTCAGTGTTAAGATTAAATATAAAGTCAATACCTATATCTGGACTAGGGTTGAGCATGTTAGAAACGAAGCCAGATGACACAGAAGAACTTTTCTGTTAACCTTCAGGATTGATCGGGGTTATTAACACATGAGTGTCTTCTATTACTTGAGTGGATTGAATGATAGTGCATGGATCATCTGTCATTTTAGTATCTCTTCTGTCCAGATTGATGTTCACGTCCCTGTATAATTCATTCTCTTCGTCCTCTTCATTTTTCTCTTCTTCATCCAGTTCTTCTCCCTCAACATTCGTACCATGAGTTACTTCATCACTTTCTTCATCATCATTGTCATCATTTTCATTATCAGTATTGTCATCATTTTGATCATCATCATGGTTGTCATCATCTTCTTGATTATCAGCATCATCATCATCACCACTCATTGCTATTTCATCATCGTCTTCCTTGTCACTAGACTTCTAAGAGATTTGCTCATCATTAGATGCATATGTCGGTACATCAGGAACCCTGGTATATCACAAGTTCCTTCATCTGTACCTGAAATGCTGGCATGAGAGCTGTAAGTTTGTATCAGGCTTCTCTTTGTGGCCAGCTCCATTTGTTCAGCTTCTGTTAAAGCAACCTCAGATAGCATTGTTAGACCTTTATCTTTAGACGTCTTTGCAGTTTGCTTCTTCTTGGCAGGTTTAGCCACTGATATGTGCTTAATTACACATATCTTTTACCTCTAAAAACGAGCTTAAATGACCAAAAACAGACAAAAAACTGCCCACATATTTTGTATGTTTAGGTTAGTGTTGTGCATGAACGGATATCTACAATAGGACGAAAAACCAATCAAAGAGACAAAACGAACGGGATGTAAAGTGTGTGAAGACGAAGCCCAAATCAAGTCAAGTCAACTCGAGAGAAAAAGCAAAGAAAATATACTTGAGGGGTCAAAAAATGCCAAACCCTATGTTATTTTATCTTATAAAACCACGGGGCTGATTATTGCCCAATTTGGGGAACTTATTATAAAAGAAAAGAAAAGGGGAAATAGAGAAAGTGAAAAGAAGAGTGACTGTGGAGGAGGCGTTTCTTACACAAACAATATTCCTTTAATCATCTTCAACCTCTCTCTGTCACATCCCAACTTGTATAAACCCTTTCCCCAGCTTTCCCGCCAATACCAAAACCAGCCAAGCACCCGGTTTTGCTCCCATACTTCTCTGCAAAATCACTCAACCCCCTACTTACTACCCCCAGTTTATAATGTCCAAGTGGATCCCTCTCCCTTCCAAAGCATTACGATGGTGAGATTGTCTCAGAAGCTCAAGAAAATCAAAGGCTGGGATTTTGCTTTAGATTCACTCACACAACTAGCACACTTTGTTTTTGCTCTTCAAAAGAAGACAAGCTGACAAGGAAGACTTGGCTATAATTAGACTCATTGTAAACTTTGAAAAACGTTAGTAACTAGTTTTTTTCTTTTAATTTTTAAATACTTAGCTTGTTTATAATATATTTAAAGCTTTTGCTTTCAGTTTGTAACATTTCAGTTTTAATGAAGTTGAAGTTTTTACGTCAATTTTCAATACCATTGTTAAGTTTTTTAATCATATTTGTTTTGTGTTCAAAAAGTTCTCACTCACAGCTTACTTTAAGCTGTTTTCATTAAGTACAACGGAAAGTTAATTACCGACGAAAAAGATGATTTAGTGACTCCGGAGTGATGTGGCGACGATGATGGAATGTGTTGCAGAAAGTGTTCAGTTTGGGGATTTAGGGTTTTTGGAAATAGTTGTTGAACCGGGTCACCATGTAAAGAATCCATTGGGCTTTTTCTTTTAGTTTACGTATTGGGCCATACAATTTAGCCCGGTTTTTATGTCGGTAATTGGGTTTAACTTACTGTTTGTTTTGTTAATATGTGGGCTTATGAGCTTATTTGATTTCGGCTTATATCTCATAAGCTTTAAATTTCAAGTTTATTTTGAGACTTGTGGACTTATATAAGTTTATTACGATATGATAAACTTATATAAGCCCATAAATATCAAAATAAACCGGAAAATTAAGGCTTACGAAATATAAGTTGAAATCAAATAAACTCATAAGCCCACATATAAGCCAAAACAAACATCCGTTTGAACACAAATATATCTTACAATAACCATTTAATAATCACACACACAACAAATCTCCACAAATCGGTCATCTGACAAGTTTTATTATTTTCCCCCAAAACGCATCTCACTTGAGTGACCGTAGTAACATAGCACGCGTATTCGTTGGCTAGCTAGGACAAAGACTTTGTCTTCTTTGTCTTTTTAAGAATGGCCTGAATTTTTTCCATGATCAATTAAAAAATAAAAAAGTTAATATTTTAAAAAAGTTAAAAAAAAGGTATTTTTTTTTTACTAATTACTACTACCCTCGTTTTAAAATAAGTGTCCGGTTTGACTTTTCAAAGTTAAACTGATTCAACTTTGACCTTAACAATTTTTGTGTATATGATATAATACTTGATGCAAAATATATTAATAGATTGGGTTTTAAGTGTATTTTTTATTAGTATAATTTTCAACAACTATTATATAACACAAAAATATATATTTAATGTCAAAGTTGAACCAGTTTGACTTTGAAAAATCAAACTGGACACTTATTTTAAATATTAATAACGAGTCTTGTAAAACTGTTATTATTTTCATAGGTGTTTGATTATATTTAATAATACTATTCCAATTTATTTTTCGACTAATTCGAGATATAGTTAATTACAAGTTATAATTTTTTTGTTGCAACATGTGAAGGAAAAATGATGTTGGGTGTTGCACAAAATAATAACTTATCTTAGTTACACTTAACACAAAATATATCTTTGTATTAGTTTTTATGGAGGATGTTTTATGTGCTTGCGTGTTATATACAACAAGTCGGCAGGCTTGCGCTTCGCTGCGGGACGATTAGCGGACATCGTTTTGGGTTGGTGGAAGTGGATCTAGTGGTGATCGTTGTTGTCATTGTGATATTTCATTGTTATTTATTGAAGTGTTTGGATAAGCATGTTATCTCACCCTTTTAAGCTTAAATCTATAAGACCTTTTTTACCCTTTTTATCATAAGTTAATCCAAACACTCAACATAACATTTTATAAGCATATTTACAGACTCATCCTTTCTAAAATACAACATACTTATACTTCTAAAGTCTGGACCGGCAACTGTTTTTACCAGGGATATGCAAAGCATCATAATGACCAAACCCATGGTACAGGACTCTGATAGGATCTTCTTTATTGTATTCGTGGCCATATTCAGCAATAGATATGAGGCCACCTCAATCCTTATCTTATTTGATCACGCTCAAATACAATGATTTGAAATCTTAGAGTTAGTTTGTCTGGAATGTTTTTTTCTTGTTCCATAATTCAGTTATATAATTTGCAACGCACTATAAATAACAAAGAACATAACTATACAAACCAAACCAATCTATTAAAACACCAAAAACCTATTATAAAAAAACTTACATGTGACAACGACCGGAAAACAGCTTATCTGCTCAATTAAAAAAACGCAACCATTTTGTTCTTGTTTCGGGAGGAAGGGATCTATTTCCTGCAATGGAAAAAAACGGATCGGATTTGACAACTACATTTTCCCTTCAAAATGTAAATTGTTTTGAAAGAAAGCCGTACTAACCCAATAAACGTATCATTTTCAAGGCAAGTGCAAGACATCTTAATGTCACGGACTTGTCTCGACAAGGGTCTTACATGCAGCACTTAGTCTCAACTAAGTCAGCCTTGCCCAAACACTCAATGATCTAGGCAACTAAGAAAGCTGTTAATCCATTTTTAACAGATCTTTGATTAGCTTGTTGAAGCTTTAGTTATCTTAGATAGATCTAAAACAACTATGATAGAAACCTTGAGTAATATATATAAAGATTATGCGAAATCTAATCTTTATACACCAGAAGAACAATAAAGCAATGTAATAGTAACACATAATCTTTCTTTTAACTCATAATTTATTGAATGATTCACAAAACAACTATATGTTTTGCCTAATAGCTATGACTTTTCTATGTTGATTGATATATTTCTAACTATGTTGTAGGGTTCCTTTTATACACTAAGGAAAACCTTAATGGGCTTACAAACCGCGTTAAGTGATCACGCATATCTATTCCTAATATATCTCATGCATATCACATAAGCAATACTAACTTCTTATACTAACAGTACTAATAAACTAACTAACAGTACTAATAAACTAACATTTTGTACTGGCAGTACTAACTATAATTAACACTACTAACTATTACAACTAGCAGTACTAATGACTTAGTTTATTTTCTTCAATCTTCAGTAGCAGCGCAAATCTTTAAATAGCAGTACTAAGTCCTTTTAACAGTATAAACTTGTAGAGGCCCTTAATTCCCAACAATTCTCCCATAAACTTGTGATTTATCTCCAAATCATCAAGTTTCTTGAATTAAAACCTTTTTGGCTTTGAGAGGATTCTTCCAAACCACTTCATCTTCTTGGTTTGTTGGCTTCTAAGAAAATATTCATAATTAGATCTTTCGCCATCTCAATATCTTCTTCTACTTGCAACCTTCTACTTAGCATCAAATTCATAACTGCAGTTGATAATGGATAATCCTTTTTTATCAACATATAGATATCATGTCCTCTTGTTGAAGATACATAATGTACTCCGCATGTACCATACAGTCTCCATGTCAAAGAATCATACATATATCTTAGTAGCTTCCACAGCACATCATCTTTATCAGGTTCAAACAACCTCTTTAGTTCAACCCATAAAGCTCTTTCCTTATCTTCAGTAGGTTCTGTTGATCTAAATCTTTCTTTAACTAAACTCCATAATGTAACAAGGTCTTTTCTGTCAAATCCTTTGAGCATATCTTCAAAGACTTGATATGCCTCTGTGATGTTTCCAACACTGATAATCTTTTAATATTTTCTTGATCCTTCAGTATGAATTTCCCAGTCTATGATAGGATATTTTACTTGTAAAGCTTCTGGCTTAGTTTTTTCTACTGGAACTATCTCCAACATCTTCTTAAGTTCTTCTTCAGATAATTCTTTTGGTTCTTCAGTTGGTTGTTCTTGAATAGGTTTTGACCTTGAAGCTTCAGCTGTTCTTAACTTCTTGAAACTTTCTTGAACTAGTGTCTCTTCTACAATTCTCTTTGCCTTTGACTTTTCAACTTCTGTATCCTTCTTAAACAAAGTTTGTATCTTATTATACTCTTCTTCAAATATGGGTCTGATCTCATCATAGCTCATTCCTTTGAAGTAACCCATCTTGTATCCAGCCATATTCTTCAAATAAATCATCATATTCTTCCTTGCTTGAGCTACTGATACTGGTTTCTTCTTGAGAGTTTGATATCTTTTTATAGTATCTGACTGTCTTTCTTAAACTTGTTCAACAATAGTATTCCAGTCAATATTATCAGTTTCTTTCCTTTCATCCAATTGTTTTTGTAACTCTAGGGCTTTTTCAAAATCAATCCTTTCCTGTTCTTCTCTTGTTGCAGCTCTTGCCATTTCCTTTTTATCAGTACTAATTTGTTCTTTACCTTGAGCTTCCTCAGCAGTACTAAAAAGACCTCCAGCAGTACTATCTTTTGAACTGTCAGTAATTCTTCTTCTAGTGTAGGTCTTTACTTTTTCTCTGGATGCATCTGCAAGGATCTTAGCTGCGCTGAGAACACTTAATTAAGCTTCAGAACTCTCTTGGCATTGTTCTTCACCTTGTGTAACTTTTGTAGGAGTAAAATGTTGCAATGCGAATCCTTCATATTCTGTCTCTGTCATCCTCCTCTGTTTGGAAGTATCCTCTGAAACTAGATCCTCCTCATCATCAGAAATTACCATGATTGCCTTTCTCCTTTATGTGGTAGATTTTAGCTTGTCTTCTAAATGTTTGACCTTCTTCACCAACTTTGTAATAGCCTTACCATAAATCTTCTTAGTCTGTTTGAGATCATCCTCCAAGCTGGTGATTTTGTCAGATAATTTGGTACATAATTCCATTAATTCCAAAAGTTGCATACTACCCTCCCCACTTCGAGATGTGTTACCTTCTCCGAGTGGTGGTTCATTGGGCATGGGAGATGGTGTCCGAGTTGGATGTGATGTGGTATCAGTGATAGGTTCAGTTATAGGTACTTGAGAAGGTTGTTCTTGTGATGACATTGGTTGAGATGTTATGGGTTGTGAGGTAGGTGGAGAAGCAATGGGTGTGTGTTGGGACTCAACAGTGAGATGTTGTGGGCTCTGATACCAATTGATAAGATCTTTTTAAGCTCAAGTTTGTTTAGAACTTGTATCTAGGACAAACAATAACAATGATAACAATTATGCAGCGGAATATAATGAAGACAATTGTTATTGAACAAGGTTTTTCATTCATACGATTCCATCTTGCCCCAATTCTATACCTTGGAGCCACTAACTAACTAACTATTAATCTAACTACTAACTAAACGTGTACACATACACGTTTTCTAGACTCTCATTGGGAGAGTTCTATGTTTCTGGATGTCTATACCAGATGCCTATGAATCTCTTTATATAGAGAGATTTCAAGGCTTACATAAGAAGATAAGTATAAGACAAATAAATCTTTTAAATATTAAACTTGATCTTTTGATATCTTCTATCTTCATAAGGAGATCTTTTGAAATCTTCAAAATCTTCCATCTTTTGAAGAATTCTTCTTTTGCATTTAAGTCCTTTTGTTTCATTCTTTTATTTATTTTGTCTTATCAAATCAAGAATCTCAACAATCTTCCCCTATTTGATGATGACAAAATAAACAACGTCGCGTACGAACTTCCCATTAAATAGAGAAGTTGAGATGTAATCATCTCCATGAATGAAACAATCTTCAATGCTTCCCCTTGACTTAAGATCTCCTTAAACATGCCACCACACATAATAAGCTGCAAATCAATTAACCTATAATCTTCTTCCCCTTTTGGTAATCATCTAATAGGGGTTGTTATCCCAAAAGCTTAATCTATTTCACAACAATAAGCTATACCAATAAGCAAAATAGTAGAAAAGAGATAAGAGAAAAGTTGGAAGATTTATTAGAGAGTGGTAAAAGCAATTGAGATTTTATAGAGAGTATATAAGGTTTTGATAGCGGATAAGCAAATAAATTGTATCTTTGGATTTAAAAGAAATCGTGTAAATAAGGTAAAGATTACAATTATCAAAATTAAGAAACCCTTATATACTTAGTCATTTGTTGTAAAATCCTCAAACGATAACATTAAAGAGTTGAAAATATGTTATTGAACAATTGTGTAAAACGGTAACCAACAGTACTAATACTAGCAAAGCAGTATTAACTTTGTCCTGCAGTACTTATATTTTAGCTCATCTATATTAAGATTTGCTAGCTCAGTATTAATCTGTTTCTCCAATAATCACGCAACAAAATGCCTCTATTCCTCACCAAACACACTAAAACAACTAGATAGAATGTAAGTATTCTTTGTGGATCCATATTTATGCATAACCCATGAATAGAAGTCAAAAACTGTTAACCAAACCAAAATACTACATTTGACCCATTTCTTCCCAAATTTAACCTCAAGTCATCCCACTATCTTAGTTAAAAGTATAGTTTTTGGCAAACTATCAGCCATCAATAGATTTGATTATTCTTTACCAGTTGCCATTTACCCTGGAATAGCCAATTCTTTCTTGTCTATTAGACATGGTGAATTGATGACCATTTGTTGTGTGGTGTACAACCAACACTAAAAGGACATTCATACTATCATCAATATCCTCCCCTTAACGCCAACTATACAACATTTTCACTAAATCAGCTATCATTTTTAATCAATATAAACTTTAGCCTCTAAACTACCAAAATGTTAACAAAAAGAAACCACAATCTAAAACCCATCCTTGCATACTGCTCATTAGAGTATTAGTTTCTTTTAGGGATCTAAGTCATTACCTAACTTGAGTCTGCCTGCTGGATAAAATAGTCAAATTGCTTTACTATTGTATGATCTAATGTTTTTTTAGAGTTATGAGTGTAACTTAATTTTAGGTCTCCAAACCTAGCATGCTGAGGACTTAATAGCATTAATCCCTTGTTCTCCAACAGCACTTGTCACTCTGTTTCCCTTAGCAGTATTAACAGAATTTATCTTAGCAGTATTAACTTTGTCATTCAAATTTCTATTTTTAAGTGTTGTTTGTTGGTAAATGAGTCTCCTAGATAGTAATGTGACTTTGAAAAGCATTTGGTCTAGTTTTTGCAACATTCACAAAGGATTTAGGTGCAACAGTATTAATAGGCCTGGCAGCACTGACTGGTACTATTCCAGACTTGGTTAAAACTGCTGTTGGAACAAAATTCCTTCTAGAATTAGAGAAATTTTGATGATTTATCCCATCATGAATTTTTCCAAACTGTCTGACTTACCTTTGAACAGGTTCTCTTTTCAAATGTTTAACACAGGTTTTTGTACCATCTTTTTATCATGAAAATCACAGTCTTTAATTAGATGGTTAAAACTCTCACACACAAAACAAGCTTTCTTTGTAGTCTAAAACCTAACTCCTAATTTCTGAGTTTTTATTTCATTTCATTTTGTTATGTTATTCCTAAGATTTTGACTAACTTTCTTAGGTTGATTAGCTTGCTCAGGTTTATGTTGAACATTATCAGATTTTAATACCATTACTTCAGAATCATCCTCATCACAATCAGAAACCCAATCTTCAATTATTAGGGCATCAGTAGTTTTCTTAATCTCATTTGCAGAATTTTTACAGACACTCTTATTGTCCTCTAAATTCAAGAAGCCTTCAAATTCGGGCTCTTGAAAAATCCTTAGTCCTAGTGTTGGGAATTTCAATAGATAGGGTACAAATAAGCCTGTAGTTGGGAGGTAGAACACCAGTTTACCCCATACCTTTTCTATGTTATCAGATTTTTGTCTCCCTATAAATTTATTTGGATCTTTGAGGCATTTTCAAAATTGTCAAATTTAATTTGATTGCTCTTTTTTTCTTTCTTAAGTTTTTCTATTTGAATATTAAGAGCAATTGATTTATAATCTGTTAAAATGAGGCATACTCTTTTTAAAACAGCAATTTGGTCACAAAAGATAACCTCATTCTTTTTGTAGATGACAAGCTTGGTTCTTTATAGAAGCTAGACCTCTTTTTATAGTTAGCAGATTAAGACTAGATTTATTAAATTCTTCTCTTAAATTATCAAGCTAAGTTTTAAGAGTTTCAAAGGATTTTAGACAAGTGTTAGAAAAAGTTTTGTTATTATGTACCTCTGAATCTGAGAAAGCCATAAGAGCCAAGTTGGTAGGGACTTCCTCATCTGTCATGTAGCTTTAATCAAAACCAGCTCCATCAATAGCCACCATTATCTTAGAAGCTATTTCTTCCACATTCACAGTCCTTATTGAGCTGTCTTGAAACCTAGCCTTGCTTTCTTGGTTCCTAGGACCTCTGCATTCCCTTGCAAAATGTCTCATCTTATGACAGTTGAAATATTCTACCTTGGACTTGTCATATCCTGCAGTATCACTTCCATTGATAGTGATCTTCTTCCTAGTTCTCTGGTAATACCTCCTTGCTCTCATACTCAGTAGTGCCAATTGCCACTTCAAATCCATTTCTTCAAGATCATCTTCATGGATTGTTATTGGGTCCTTCCTGAACAAGTGGAGGGACCCATAATGGTTGTTTGGATAGGAAGCATAGATAATGGCATCACTCAAGTTAGCAGTATTATCAAGAGTACTACCAGTACTAACTGTATAGTTAGCAGTACTAACTTAAACATTAACAGTATTAACTTCATTGGTACTGCTAGGAGTTGTAACAAAGGCCATATATGAGAAGCTTAAATTTGAGCTTGATGTATAATGTTCTTTTGACTTCTTTTTCAACAATCTTAAAATTGTTGTAGAGATCATCAAAGCTCATTGAGTCAAGATCTGGTTTGTTCCTCCAGACCACAACATGAGTGTTCATTTTCAGAAGGCAGAATTCTCAAGAACTTTAAATTGAGATCTTCTTGAGAGATGTTTTCACCCAAGATGGCCAACTGGCTAACATTTTCTGATTTGTTAAAGATAGGAGTTAAGTGACTCTGTGGCTTGGAGCGTTGAAATTTTCATACATCTGCTTCAGAAGTGTCTTTTGAGTCTTCTTTATGGCATCATTGTCACCAAATCTTGTTTGTATGGCAGCAAACAAGGTCTTGGCATCCTTGTATTAATTAAAAGTCAATTGATGTTCATTTGGAAGTGCCATTAGCAACATACTTTTGGCTTTTACATCATTCTTCTTTTGGACCTTCTCTTCAGTAGTAACAGGACCTGGTATTGTTAAATTTAGCATGTACCCATCTGGATTTGTTGTTGTTCGTGCATAGATTGTAGGAATTGGCTTTTTCTATGATATCCATAGAACATAGTCTTGAATTTAAATTTATTCTCTATATGAGTCTTCACATCTCATAGTCACCGTGTTTTAGAAGGGGCAACTTTGCAGCAACATTGTTTTGGGCAGTTTCTAGATCCATCTCTTTGTGTGAAAAAAGAGTTCTTCAAGTTTGTTTCTTCTTGATTAAGGTTTCAGAACATAAGCTCTGATACCGCTTGTTGATCCCTTTTTAACAGATCTTTGATTAGCTTGTTGAAAGCTTTAGTTATCTTAGATAGATCTAAAACAACTATGATAGAAACCTTGAGTAATATATAAAGATTATGCGGAATCTAATCTTTATACACCAGAAGAATAATAAATCAATGTAATAGTAACACAAGATCTTTCTCTTAACTCACAATATATTGAATGGTTTACAAAACAACTATATATTTTGCCTAATAGCTATGACTTTTCTATGTAAATTGATATATTTCTAACTATGCCGTAGGGTTCCTTTTATACACTAAGGAAAACCCAAATGGGCTTACAAAACGCATTAAATGATCATGATCTCTGTTCCTAAATATATTCATGCTTATCACATACGCGTAATTAAACTTCTTATCTAACAGTACATTAATAAAACTAAATAGCAAGTTCTCAATAATATATCTTACATTCTGTAATGGCAGTACTAACTATTACAAAATAGCAGTACTAATGACTTTGTTTATTTTCTTAAAATCTTTAGATGCAGAACAATTCTTCAAATAGCTGTACTTAGTCCTTTTCAACTGTACTAAACTTGTAGAAGCCCTTAATTCCATAACACAATTTCTCTAAATAACATCTGATTTATTAACAACTGACGTTACAATATCAAATCTAGTGCCATTTGAAATAACAGGATGAATCTGCCTAAAATCACCACCAAGAACAACAACCTTTCCACCAAATACTTTATTATGACCACCACGAACATGGTCCTTGCAAATGTTCCGAAAAGTACGATCAACAGCTTTAAATGTATGTCGATGCTATAATGGTGCTTCATCCTAAATGATTAATTCAGCTACCTTGATCAATTCTGCAAGATCAGATGTTACATCGATTGCACAACACGAATCTTTATCAAGATCAATCGAGATACGAAACCTTGAATAAGATGTACGACCTCCTAGGTAATGCATTGTCGCTATTACTGACAAAGCTATTGACAAAAATCATTACCTGTTGACTTCTTTACTGGTATAATGTACTTCACAAATTTGTTTTCCAGTACACAACATCCATGCACAAAAATTCACCACCATTTAATGCCTCCACACATCGCATGATCTATTAAAAACATCCGTTTGCTTGAACAATTCAATCCAATTACAACTGGTTAATAGTTTTCTTCAGTGTCATGTTGTACATCCTTCAGTGCAATAAAATCTATTACCAGCCATATTTAGTATCAAACGATCTATCTACGGAAGTTTTGGAAAATCAAACAAAGATCTATTGCTAGAATTCAAGATGGACTCTATTTCAAGCAAAGTGTAGTTTTGTATTTCCTCATTGAAAAAAATAATATGAGGGTTAAGTAACCGATAATGTTGAGCGTGCA
This sequence comes from Tanacetum coccineum, assembly GCA_026074375.1. Lineage (NCBI taxonomy): Eukaryota > Viridiplantae > Streptophyta > Magnoliopsida > Asterales > Asteraceae > Tanacetum > Tanacetum coccineum. Next base: position 45,308 of record BQNB010021302.1, on the reverse strand, counting down.
CAACAATAAGAGCTAAATATGGCAACGAAGACCTAAAGAACTGACCAATATCAGCTACATCGTAAAATAGCAATATAGAAACAAAAAGATCTATCAACTGAAGGCCTCGCTGCCATTGAGATCCACCATGTATAGTATCAATCCATTCAGTATCATCACCAAACAAATGATACACATTACATGTAGCCATGTAATTTGGATATACTACTCTATCAAAGGTTCAAATTTCCTTATGTGATCGCGCACCACGCACAATATTTAAAGTAAGTAGAACTTTTCATCCATAGCAGGAGTTACATAGTAAATACGACCTATACACTTACTACTCTTTTGGGGCTTCCATGCTTTTATATCATCATGCCACGTAAACATGGTAGGATAATCAACATAAGTTAAACAACGACCTTCAGGATACTTCTAATTGGCAACCATCCATTCAATAAACTTTGTCTTAGACGACGAAATCCTTTTTGAAATTACTTCAGGATCATCATTATCTCTAAAATACACTCTATTTCATTCTTCCTCATGAAATGGAAGCCTTTCAACCGCAATAGACTGATAATGCAAGTCATAATTGAAAATCTTCCAACATGCTTCACAAGCAATACGTATCGACCATTGGAAGAAACTCCTCATCTCATTATTCATTGTTTAATAGGACTGTACGTTGTTTGGAGATTTTTATATCAATCAATAACAACAGTTGATCGATCCGAACCTTTTGTTATATAACTAAAAGGATACATGACAAGAGATCCTTGATTACACCATTCAACATTAATGTGACAATCATACTTAACCAACATATCCCTATTATGTGAAACAACATAAGTATTGTCAACCATTATATTGCGACTACCAACATTTGCTTCCCTTTTGTTATTTAGCCTAGCATAATGGGGCCAACTGATAGAACCTAATAACCTGATAGGTTCTTTGATCGTTTATAGCTCAAGGTTGTTTAGACCTCATCTAGGTTCATGGTAATAAAGATAACAACATATATACACAGCGAAATTACACATAAGAACAATGTTATCATCAATAAGGTTTTTCTTCATTATCATTCACTTCAAGCCCCAATTCTATATGATCAGTATAGAACGGTTACCACCTCTAACAGGGATCAAAGATCCTTGAGGCAACATACACCAACTAGATGTCTACATTGATCCAGTGTACACACATACGTTTTTCTGGATATACATCAACTACACGACCTAATATCTCTTTATATAGTATAGATCATCTAGGTTTACAAAGGATAAGAACAAATATAATTAGGAAACAAATAATATCTTCCTAATTTTGATCTTATCTTCTATATCTTTTATCTTCTTAAGGAGATCTTTTAGATTCTTAAAAATCTTCCATCTTTTGAAGAATTCAGCTTTGCATTTAAGTCTTATATATACATATACATGTATATATACATATACATGTATATATACATATACATGTATATATACATATACATGTATATATATATATATATATATATATATGTATATATATATATATATGTATATGTATATATATATATATATATATATATATATATATATATATACATATATATATATATACATATAGTGAAGTGTTATATTGAGAACCCGTTTTATATGCAGAACTTTATAAAACTATTAAAATAAATCTAGACCATTAGATGAGTTTGGTCAAAGGTTATAATGAATTGTGCAATTTGTGTAAATAATAGAAAGATTGAGTAGTTACTTGTAAACCTGAAAGGGCAATTACGGTATTTTGTATTTATCCTTAAAAAGTGCTAAAAATTCATAAACCCAATTAACAAAAATTGTCGGCCTATCAGTTTTATTTACCCTAATCTTTTTCTCTCACACATAAACAAACCGCTGCTTCATTGCTTTTCTTCTCCTCCCCCTAATCAATTATATTCCACATGACGATTGAACACCGATGTGTGATGGTGAAGAGAGGTGCCGCCGTTAAGGAGGAAGGCCACGCAATGGTCATGCTGTGACAATTATATGTTTCGGAAACGAAAACCGCATATCTCATAGCAATTATTGCCTCTCTTGTTAATCTCTCGTTATGATCAATATAATTTATTAAAAAATTTCGGTGACTGATGGAGACTATTGAGTAAGTGTTATATCTTCGAATATGTGCGTGGGAACCTGGTATTCTTATATATGGTTGTAAATAAATAAAGGTTGGTCCGATCATCGCAACTCTTTATGGTCTTTTCCATAATTTGTTCTTCCAAATTTTGTTAACGAATATATGCGGGTGCGTAGAAACAAATTGAAAAGGTAGGCTTTCTTGGTTAGGTTAATTCGTAGGAAACACCTAATCTACGTGAAAGCATAAGAAATTAAGAGAAGGATAGACTAAAGATATTGTAAATGTGTAAGCCATTAATTGTTATGCTAAGCTACATGTGTTAGCCTTGCAAATGATAAATTAGTCCTATTGGAAGCATTCGTTTATTGGTTTGGGTGTATATGTTTAAAGGTTAATATAAATTAATAAAAATGTCGTGCTTAATATGTAGCTGTGAGTTAATTTTTGCTAAGAAAACATATATGCACAGCATGTTATTTTTGGAATTTAAGTTTACATATGTGTTCAATTCATTAATTTTGGTACTCTTTTGATCAGGTTATAGATTCATATTGGTCATACACAGGTGTAAGAGGAAGATGATTCAATTGTGGATTTCTTATACATAAAGCCTCTTCTTTGAATGAATGACCATATTCCTCCATTTTGTTGGCTTTGTAGGTACTTTATGTTAGATTACCTCGTTTACATGTTTGGATTTTTTGAAAAGTTTTAATTTGTTGATAGAAGTAAGCATGAACCTATACATGTAATGAATTACCCTTTATTCTAAAAGTTGAATTAAACTTAATAGAAGTAAGCATTTGAAGGTCATGTTGTGGCGCACATATGTTCCTGATAAATGTGCACATATGTTTTTAGAGACGTGCACATATGTTTTTTTTTTTTATTTGTTATAAAGTTAGAAATCATTTGCATAACATTTATGTTTTTGGTTTTTTTTCTTTATATATGTTACAGTGAGGATGGCTAAAGACGGAGTGTGATGAAGATTAGAAAGATAATCAACGAATAAAAGTCGTGCACATATGTTTTCGATAAGCGTGCACATATGTTTTTGGACGATGTGTACATATGTTATAACGAATTTGATAATACCTTTGTTTTTAAATTGTATATTATTTGATATCAAAATTGGTGTATGCTATTTAGGTTTTTTTGTTATAAATTTAAAAGTCATATGTATAACATTCTTGTTTTTGGTTTCAAAATTTGAGGTTTTATGAATGTACACTAATTAACATCTCAAGCAAACACATCAAAACTTTAAAAAATTATACACTATAAAACTTGTAAAAATACATACTTTGGGAAAACATAGATGCAATCAATTTGGTTTTTTGAAAACATGCATGTTTGATAAAAAAAATAAAAAACTAATTTTTTTAGAAAATAAAAAACTAATTTTTTATTAAAAAATAAAAACGAATTTTTTTAAGGAATAAAAAACGATTTTAAATTAATATTATTCAAAAAGAAGTAAAACGTGTTCTTTTACTAATATACCCTTTTGAATTAAATATAAAGATATAATAAAACTAAATTCTCATTGGTGGAAAAGAGTTCTGTAAAGTTCTACGCATAAAATGTGTTCTCAATATAACACGCCCTTATATATATATATATATATGTATATATATGTATATATATATATATATATGTATATATATATATATGTATATATATAAAATATGATATATAATATATATGTATATATATGTTTATATATAATGTAAAATGTATATATATATATATGTATATATATATATATATATATATATATATATATATATATATATATATATATATATATATATGATCTATATATGATATATGTATATATAATGATGTAGATTTATATATATAATTATGTATATTATATATATAAATATATATATATATATATATATATATATATTATATATATATATAATATATATAAATATTATATGTATATATAGCGAGAGCGAGCGAAGAGCATTGTGTGTAATATATATATATATATGTATTATATATAGATCATATTGTATACATGTATACATATATATATTATCCATGTATATCATATATATATATGAGTTTGTAAATAACATAAGTTATTTATGTAATAGTATAATAGATATGTATATTTACATACTTGTTCCGGAATGTAGTGGCACGGAGGACTTTGATGGCTGAAAAATGAAATGTGGTTATAGTTAAGGTTTTGACCTTGTTCTCTATAACCATGGCGCTGATACCAATCTGTAACACCCCCATTTTTACAATATAGCAGCGGAAGCTAATCTGGGGTATTACTTCATGGATACAACAATCATAATCATAGAAAACAACTTTAAAAGAGACGTTGTTGGAAAAATTTAGTTATCATTCATTATAATCAGAGTTTTTACAAAATGCAGGTCCCAAAATCTAAAACATTATGTTTGAATGATAACAGTTCAGCCATCTTCGAGTCCATGCCACTCCGTGCCGCAACTTGCTTAATTACCTGAGATAAACATGCTAAAAAGGGTCAACACAAAGGTTGAGTGAAATTCATAGGTTTGAAATGTAATGATTGAATACAAGTTATAATGGAAATATTGGCATTACTGGGATAATTATCATGGAGAACATTTAATATCATGGAGAACCGTATTATCATGGGAAAATAGTTGAATATTATATGGTTGAATGCAAGTCATTATAATGGTAATAATTGCAACGAATACAATTATCATGGAAAATCAGGGTAACATTATTATTGTACCTAAGCTCATGACATCAATACATTAACAGGGAAATCACCGTAGTGATATTGGTTAGGGACAGATGTCCCCGTGGAAAAGATAACTTGCCAAGGTTACCTATTAGGACAAATATAGTGCGTTTGGCTACCCCAAGCATGGGTATACAAACGGGAGCCGTCACCCCCAATAGATCTATTCACAATATTCGCGTTCACTCGCAATGCAAGTAATTAATGATTCATGATATGGAAATAATGGCACTGGAAGCTACTTAGGCAATAATATATCTGGATAGCATACATTTAGAAAAACACTTGCATTCATGGTTTATATCAGGTATCACAAGTTTATAAAGTATTTAAAAGATTGAAATATGGGGTTATGAATTCATTAAGTCTTTGAAAAGTAATCACATTGTTATGAGTATATAAAAGAGTTTGTAACAAGCATGTATCCCCCTCGCGGGTTTATAAAACATTCAAAAGATTGAAAAGCGAGGCTATGAACTCACCTGGTAGGTAGATGTAATAAATATTCTGAAATGAAAGCTGACGACCTTATCACAATCTTAACCAGGGAAGGTTGATATAGTAAAATGATAGTAAATAGCCACGTCACACAACCTGAGTAAATATGTTGAGTCTTAGGAAGATTGTACTCTAGAACTTTAGTTTTAAGAGTTATGAGTTTGATTGAAGAGTTTGAAATTATTGTATCACTGTTCGGGCCATCATAATTCAGAAGTCATTCAGTAAACGTTTGAGGAGCTAGGGCACTTTAAATCGTAAACCCAACAACTCAGTCAGAACGTAATACCAAGATGAAACTCCTTAATATGAAGCTCCCCTAGTATTGTGACACGATATAATCGTTTTTAAGTGTTTTAATCATACTGGAATTGTTAAGCATGAGAAGCATTAATTAAAGTTATGTCTGGTAAGGGGGTTTTTTTTTTTTTCTTTTTATTTTTTTTTGTGTTTTTTTTTTTCTTTTTATTTTAAACATGATTTTATACTTTTTCAAAATGTTACATTTTAGACCCTGGGGTTCTAGGAAATTGCAAATAGACCCCTGAGGTTTGCACTTTTACGACTTTGGTCCTTCAACTTTGAAAGATATACCAAGTAAACCTTGGACTTTGAAAAGTGACATAATAGATCCCTGGAGTTATAACTTTGATAAAATGACACTTTTAGCCCTTTTAGTTATAAGTTTCTGAAAGTTACGATATATACCCCTTGCATGGGATTTTAATTACAAAAAACAAGTCCAAATTGCCATAAAGCTTAGTTTAACTTTCAATAGATATTTCTAAGTTATAAGAAACTAAATATATGAAGTTTAACGCAACACAAGTTTAAAATAATGATGCGTTAAGCTAGGAATGCCAAACGGAGTCAAATTGGTGAGTGTTTCAAACGAAAGCGGGGTTTTAAGGTCAAATTATTTCATTAATCATTAAGTAGTTAGTTTAAGATTATTTATGCATCTAGGATAGATTATGACTATTTTTAATTCATTATACATTTATTTTTAAGAAAACGCAAATTTAGGGTTTGGGTCATTATAACATTTAGTTTTAAGAAAAACGCGAAATTAGGGTTTCGGGTGTACGGTTTTGGATCAAAATGGAAAATGAGCATGAATTGAGTTATGAAACTTTAACAAGAGTATATTTAGGATCATATGAACATTATAAGGGTGTATTAGCAGAATTAGAACATTCAAAACCTGGGTTTGAGCTTCAATGATCAAAAATGGTGGAAATGGGTCATTTCGGGTAGTATTTCCACTCGTACGCCTTGTATCTTTACTCCGGGGCTTCAATTCTTCAGGGCTTCGCTTCTTGAACTTCTTTAATGATCCTAGGATCATATGGGAGCAAAGGATTGCTGCCTTATGGGTTTGAGAAAGAAGAGATGTGGTGCAAATTGGAATGAAGGCATAAGGTCCGGCTTCGTTTCTTGGTTTCTTTTGCTTCCTTTCTGTACTTGAGACTTCTTAAGATCTATTAGAATTCATATTGAGCAAGGAGTTGCTACTATGAAGGGTTATAGAGGAGGAAGTGGGGGATGAAGAAGAATGAACACACTATGCCCCTATTTATACTTGTTTCAAGCTTAGATGAGTAAGCAAGCCTTAGGATCTGGTCTTAACACATAGAGGGTCTAGGGTATGATGTGTAGAAGCTAGGAAATCAATGGTGGAGGTCTATGAAGTAGCTTTGATGAGGTGTTTGTGTTTGGTGTATGCCGCGGCTGAAGAGGACAAAGGAGAGGCCATGTGCTCTTAATTTTGACCAAGGATTGGTCTAAGTAGGTGCATAAGCTGCTTGAAGGTTTCTAGAAGAGTTCTTGGGTGGTCATTTGTACATGGTAGCAATTTAGAGGGGTTAAAATGGTCATAGAAGCAAACCGGGTCTATTTTGGGTTCGACGGGTTCTTCAAAGGTTTTAACAAGGTACATTGTGTTATAAATGATTAAGGAATGATGAAATAGGTTGTTAAGGTCTGGGATTAAAGTAATTAGAAAATATTAGTAATTCGTTTGGGTTAAAACGGATTAGAATTAAAGAAATGGGAGTACGGGTTCAACTATGGCTCGTTTAGGGTTTTATTGACTTTCTTGGTTTATATTTTGCATACTTTTGATTAGGAATGATGGAATACAGATCCTAGAGCTTAAATAAATTATTATCAATGAAGTTTGATAGTTGGTTTTAGTTAAAATGGGTTGAAATTGAAAGAACAAGCCGTAACTTGGAATTAGGGTTCATATAAGGCTTTTAGGGTTTTTTAGCTTTGTAATTCTCGTACATTGTTGAAGCAAGGATGTTTAATGATGGATTAAGGTTTGTAAACTCATTTTATGGGTTTACAATGACTCTTGGTTGGTTATTTGGGATTAGAATGGTTTAAAATGAGTAAACGGGTCAAATGATCATTTAGGGTGCAATTAGGGTTTCTAGAATATGTTTTAGGTACAAGTGAAGTGAAATGATGTAGTAATGATGAATAATAATTGAATAGGATTGATATGATTGTAAAATAAGTTATTTCAACTTATTTAAGTGTTGGTTTGGGGTTATGATGGATAAAAACCAAGAAACGGGTCATGATTTACTATTTTGCTCGGGTTAGGGTTTCTGACTTTTGAATTAGGGTTTTGAGCGTAAAATGTGTATGAAAGCTTATGAATAGAATAATTAGGGTTTACACATTATATATTGAGTGTAGTAGCTTGCACAGGAGTGGTGGTGAAGAAATTAGAGGTAAAACAGAAGTAGAACGGCTATTTTAGATATCGTACATTAATGACTTGTATATTGAGCTTTGAAAGATTTGTACCTTTCTTTGGAAGGAATGTATATTCATATGATATGTTATGTTACTTGTACCTATGCTTTAGTAGCATGTACATTCTCTTTAGATATTAATCCTTCATGGAATTTAGGGTTTAGAGGTATACGATAACGGTTTAAAGCCCGTTTGATATAACGTTGCGAATTATAGGAATAATGTACCTTGTAAAAAGATTATGATGATATTGACTTGACATGTTATGAAGACATGATTGCCATAGATAGGTTGCGTGAGCTCGTCTACTTTAGTTATGCAAGTTACATGACATACTGAGATATTGACAATACAAGTAATGTAATAAAGCAAAAAATTTCCCCGTATAATTATGATAATAGTAAAATAGGTTGATGAAAACTCTTGGGTTGTTATATGCCACTCCTTTATGGTTTTGTAAGCGGCCGGACTACTCCCCTCGTATGATGCGGCTAAGGCATTAGGAGTCAATGGTTGGCGCCCCGTAACCAACTCAAAAGGACTCTTCCCCGTGGCTTTACTCCGTTGCATGTTGCAAGAGAATTGAGCAACATCCAGGAGTTTAGCCCAATCATGTTGGTTGGCACTCACATAGTCCTGAAGATAGAGCTCTAATAGTGCATTCACCCTCTCTGTTTGCCAGTCCGTTTGGGGATGAAAACTCATGGAGAAGTTCAAATCCGTCCCCGTGATCTTGAACAACTCCGTCCAAAAGCGCCCCGTGAGTCTCGAATCTCGATCACTAACAATCACATGTGGTACTCCCTAATATTTTACCACATTCTTGAAGAAGAGCTTGGCTGTATCATCTGCCAAAACATCGGGTAGTGCAACTATAAAAGTCTCATACTTCGAGAATCGATCCACCACCACTATAATACTTCCACCCCCTTCCAACTTCGGCAAGCATGTAATAAAGTACATGGAAACACTCTCCCATGGTCCCTTGGGCATCGGTAAAGGATCTAGAAATCCTCCTGACTTCTTTTGCTCTATCCTGTCTTGCTGGAAAATAAGGCACGTCCGTACGAATGTCTCAACATCGTCCCCCATCCTTGGCCAATAATAAGTGCCCTCGACTAATGCCAATGTACTCGTAATCCCCGGATGACCAGCCCACTTTGAATCATGACACTCTTTCAAGATTGCTCGCCTAAGGTCGCCCCACTTAGGCACATAAAACCAATCTCCTTTGGTGAATAACATGTCTCCCTTGAGCCAAAATCTCTGGGTCCTCCCGTCTTTCGCCAAAGCTATGATATTCTTGGCCAAAGGATCATGTTCCAACCCTTCCTTTATTCAGTCTTAGAGGAAGAATTGGGCTTGGGTGATGGCCGTAAACTCCGCCTTTCGACTCAGTGCTTCAGCTACCACATTAGCCTTTTACCCTGGGCTTGTAATTCCAATAGGTAGTCGAGACTCGCTAAGAAAGATTGCCAACGAGCTTGTTTGGGACTCAACTTCTTTTGGGTTTGAAAATAACTCGTGGCAATGTTATCCGTCTTGATCACGAATCTCGAACCGAACAAATAATGCCTCAAAATCCTCAAGTAATGGATAACCACCGTCATCTCTTTCTCTTGCACCATATACTTCCTTTCCGTCTCGTTTAACTTCCGGCTCTCGAATGCGATCAGGTGTCCATCTTGCATTAGAACTCCTCCAATAGCAAAGTCCAATGCATCCGTGTGTAACTTGAAAGGCATGGTCACATACGGTAGTCTTAATACCGGCTCTTCCATAATTGCTTTCTTCAAACTCTCGAACGCAGCTTGACATTCTTCGTTCCATATCCAAGCTTTGTTCTTCTTCAATAGGTACGTCAAAGCAGATGCTATGACCGAGTATCCCATGATGAACCTGC
>BQNB010021302.1:0-23695 GCA_026074375.1 Tanacetum coccineum | reverse complement strand
GTCAATACTAAAGATTTACGTGCATCACATTTTGGGACATTTGTTATGAAGTAAAGTCTTTACATTTTGTTGTTGAACATTTTGAGCCGTTGTGCTTATGTAACAAACAAGTATTTTGGTTGAAATCTAATGTATCTTTTCAAAACGACACGTTTAGTGGTCGTTCTTATATCTTGTGTTATTGATCTATGAAGTAACTCCCTCATATATTCAATATTCCGCTGCATACTCAGATTTGAGGGTGTTACAAATTATACAAGCATCAAGGAGGTTACGGCGTAACTTATACCTTTGGTTACGCCGTAACTATGTGTGTTTTGTCCCTTGATATGTAAACTTCACTTTTAATTCCTGTTATTTACTTTCTTGCATTCTAGTTAATTAAACAATTTAAAATCGTGACAATTAAAACTCAAGTTTTAGACCAACCATTAGCTCTTGGGAACGACCTCGGATTTATCAATCCTATACTACACACGATCGGTTTCTCAGCCCGTTAGTGCAATTTTAGATCGTAGGTAGACGAGTAACTTATAAATTTAAAACGAGATCTAATAACGCATCACTTTATATCTAAAAAATTTAATAATAAGATTTATATTCTATATGGAAAACATACTGGACAATAAGAAAGGTTTCAAGGATTCACCATGTGATTCGAACAATGACAACTAACCCGACAAAAATACGAGCAAATGACCACTAATAGATTTACCAAACCCAACAAACAAACAAGATATGGGAGCAACAACACCTTCAGCGCACGAAACAAACCAAATCAAGTCAATTGAATGTTTTTTTGGTAAAATATAGGTAATATGCATGTTGGTGAAGATGTAAACATGTATAATTATAGGGATGAGGTCGTAGGTGGTTTGTGTTGGAAATAGTTATCTAATAACCTAATATTACACATAATATTCTACGAGCAGAATATAAACACATATAGCCAATATGATTAACATAAAACATAAACGAGAAAGCCTACCGTATAGCAATCAAGCTATGGAAGAACGAGAGCTTCTTCAAAATACGCACGTGTATTACAATAAGCAAAATCAAAACCTTCTAAGTTACTAAAGTAAGTAACCTCTATGTGTATCCACACTACACGTTAACCAATATCACCCGAATGCTAGTTTCTCGAACTAACAATAACCGAATACTAGAAGATCAAACTTTAAAATCCCTTTCGTGGGGTTTCATTGGGACGATAGAGAGAAGAGAGAAGGAATGAAGATAAATAAACACAATTGATCTCCTTATATAGGGGTGGAATTAGGGCTTTAATTATGGCAACTTAGGCCAAAAGCCCACCCCTCTTTTCTCTTTGTATTTGGCCGGCCAACCCAAGCCCAAACAAGCCCCCATAGTTAACATTTTGAATTTATTTAATTATTACGTACATTACGTATTATTAATGTTAACTATTCGTAAACGAACTAATTAACGACCGTTAAGTATTCTACCGTTCGAGTATTAATAAATATGAAAAATATACACTTATATTATTATACATATTGAATTTAATGATATCTATCTGTATACATGTGTGACCCTCGTAGGCCCACGTATTCCTAGTCATATAAATATCCGTATGACTGAGCACATCCCAACAGTTCCCACTTGTGAATGTCAGTGTCACAGAATATAACATACTAACATTGACGAATAGTCTAGCAACATCATCAATGCTCTCAGAAATACCTGAGTATGGTTTCAATGAACATCTCAGCCTTCAATGTTAAAGTTAATCCATACTTTTTGTTTCAGATACGATGTTAAATATGGATATGGATCATAGTCATCCCATAATTTAATGATTATGTTTCTCGTTTATGTATTGATCTAGATTACCAAACATAAAAAGAATCATCTTAACTACACTTTAGGCATGGCCATGCAAACATCTGGTCAACCCAACAAGGGGCCCAGTAAGTATCTAACTCCCAAACACGTGGAGGAACAAATTCTATTTTGACAACAAATGCTTTTCACATACTTTATAACATTTCTAAAAATAGCCTTTATAACTACCTTATTTATGATAGCGGTTGACTAGAATCAAAAAAATGTAATCCACACATGTAAAACCTGCTTGCATCTCAAGTCCAAGGATAAACCAACTTTACCATATGTGTAACTCACTTAATGCGCCGATCCATAAAGTGATTTACACCCGGTGGGGTATCTAATATTCAACCACATTGATAGCATATGAGTTTGGTAGAATCGTCTTTACATATTCAACATAATATAACCAACCCTCACATTTGTCTTAACAATATTCCCATATTGTTAACTGACAATGAACATAGTTTATAATAAATAAATTTATTCAAGGATTTAAACATGAAAATATAGAACACATTAGTATAAATGAAAACGATCATACCACGTATGTCAATTTATTATTTAATACAACTTCTTACAGTTCTATTATCCAAATACCAAATAAGATCAATGCATGATGATCCTAGTTGAATACCAATGTCTTATTCACAACAATCGCAATTTGTGATAAGGCATTTGTTCCATGAACAAATCAACTAGGTTATGATCTTATGGAATTTTGAGAATACTTATTTCAAAAATTCACGAATCGTGAAGTTCTTTGAATAATATGGTGATTGTTATTTTGTAAGTGTGCCATCACTTATAAGTATTACTTATATGAGTCTAGTCATGTTACATTCCATAAGATGTATGACATATGCAAAACATCCTAATGGGGACAGTCATCTCAACAGTTTTTCCAAATCGTAAAGCATTCTTATTCTTTTAATATAGTATTATGCAACTATGCCTTTTAAACCAAGTATGTGTAGTCAGCATTGTTATCATTCATGAAAACTTTCCAATACTAGGATTGAGTATCATATCAATTAAAATAAGCACTAGTGTATACAAACAACACTATGCTAAAATTCTGTAAACACTTCTTTGATAATGTTTGGATATCACTCAAACGCAAGGTTTTTTTGACTATAATGATTTCACTATGATTATCACAATGTATATCCATAGTCTCGTCATTTAGGAATAAATTCCTAATCCAAACAACATTCATTAGAATGTTCCTTCTAATATCTTTCAATTAGAATCCAATGTTGTCAAATCATCTTGCACTCATGCAATTGATACAACTAATCGCATATACAATATGATGTACATAATGAATCCTTTAGTGGGACTTAAGGCTTCCATTCATGTATTCAATCTCACCAAGTGAGACAGATCATTCGTGTTTCACTCAATGATATTTCATATTGCATTCAGACTTAATTAACCACATATGTTTAATGTATCAAACATATTATACCAAGGTTGTATGTTTCATTTCCTAAATTTTTTGACAAGAAACTCTATTTCAATCTAAGGGATTAAATCTTACTTAGATGAAAAACTGTTTCTAATATGTTCAACTACATATTTGGTTTTAGAAAAATAAAACAAAATACTCCCACTAACTTTCAGATGTACTCATGAGCTATCTTTATTTATAATTAAAAAACAAATCCAACAAGTGATTGATTTAACAATTAAACTAAAGATGATACTCATTAGATGCGTGCTTTTAATCCACACTTGGATTATGCATATTTTTTTATACTTGTAAAGATTATATATTGGATTCATAAAACCTCTTTTGATTACCCATCGCCTTCGCAAGGTAACCATTCAATAAAGAGTTCTTGACATACAATTTGTCATATTTCTTTCCAAGAAAACAAGTATGACAATTTAATCATATATATATATATATATATATATATATATATATATATATATTTAAAGTTCGTAAATGAAGAAGTTTTAATCATAGTGAATTTCTTGAGTATGAGTAAACACTTATGTCATTTGACGTGCGATAAATATGTATACAATATTGTCCTCATAAGTCTTCTCTGAAAGGAAACTCATTTAAACCTCATTGTCTAACCGATATGTTAAAGATAAATCAAATTTCAAGAATATGATTATCTCCTTTTGGACAGCATCTTTACATTCATAGTCTTAAGTCATTCATCAGATCTAAGATCTAATAATGCATCTCTTATGGTTAGTAGGTTCATCATGATCCTCTAACTCATAATCCTCAGTAATGATGTAAAGACATATCATGAGGAATCCTTGCGGATCTATGAATATGAGTAACAACATTCAAAGGTTCAACATTTACATATTTAGCCTCAGTATAACATTCACTAGTGCATTCAGAAGGTTTATGTATCTTCTTCTTAAAGTAATTCAGACCTACATTACTCCTACTCGCTTTTTGCAAAGTGAGACTACTATTGCTTCTTGTAAATTTGAGACTATTCTCAAATAACTCAGTATAGCGAGGAACATAAACTTTGTTCTTGTGTGAGTTGTAGAAGTGGAATCCCATCGTTTCTTTTAGATATCCTCCAAAATACACTTAACAATTCTATGATTTTGTTAATAATAATCTCCAATAGATTTTAACAAATTTAGAACTTCAATCAAGACACAATGAGATTTATCTCATTTTATTACTAGAATAATGTCTTAATTAACCTTCTAGGTTGGAGTCTTATTGGGTATATCCATGACATACTCAATTATCTAACATTGATTTCTTTAGGAGTTAAATAAGTTAAAGTAATAATGTGTCGTTGTGTGGTGTATAATTTATTGATTTAAGTTTTAAATTTATATTTTACCGACTAAACCAAAAACAACACTTTAACGGGCAGTGTACCCTATCGGTTGTAGTTTTATGGTAAGTAGGGTGTAGAACACTTGAAGCAAGGTTAAATATATCAATTTAATTAATATCTTAGTTATCTAATCTATGTTAATTTTATTCTATTCTAAACCTATATCAGTCCTAATTCTAATTTTAACGGGAAAAGGGGGTTTTCAGCCTGAGAGACTGGCACGGTTTGGTTGGTGACTACAATCAATTCAAGGCACTTTAACCTACGCAAGCAAATAAACAAAAGATAAAAGAGCGGTCGAGCCAAATATAAGAAAACTGTATTAATCATTATTAATCCGATTAGAAAGTTGGTTTGTTTATTCGGTGCAATGATTTCTTCTCTCGAGGTGGCATATCATTCGTAAGATTTAGGCGTTACATCATCCTAAGACCTAGACACATTAATTCTGTCACAAATAAAGCATCTGTATAAAGCATCCTTATTTGTTGATTATAATCTATATTAGGGATTAAAGCAATGGTGATCTTGTTAAACCCTAGCTCATAGAGACTTTACCCACTTACCGCTTAATGACGATTTATACACTAGTAGTCCACTTGTCCAACTATCCAATGAAATCAGAACGTTATTTGTTGAATTATCTAGGTTTACCTTCTAGTCAACACGATCAATAAACCATTGGCAATATCCAATTAAATAGTTAAGCCTGAAGCGTATCCTAGTTACAGATTTAGAAGGACAATATTTATGATCCTATGATTCAAGATGTATAAATTACTATATGAAGAGCTATCCCAGACTCTAAATTTACTTGGTCCGTATCACTAGATCCAGTTGAATGATAGGTCGCAATACAAAATCGCCGTAAACAAGTATAAATTGATAAACATAAACAAGCATTCAACGATAAATCAAGAAATCAAGATAAACAAATACCAAACATTCAGATCTTCATAATAATGGCTAATACCCGAAGGTATTAGCCTTTAAATGGCATAATAAATACAAAAGCAATTATTTAGCCAAGGTAAACTAACCGAGTTAATGAATGATACCAAAAACTAAACGATTACTAAAGTATATGGAATTACACGTTGTCTCCTATGGAATTGATAGCGTTGCTCAACCTCTTCTGCTCTTTTTCTCCTTTGAAAATCGACTTTTATGGTTTAGGTATTGAGAATATGATTTAGCACACTTAAAACTCGTTTTTGAGTTTTCTATTTACAAGGTCTGAAAGTCGGTTTGATACGGTGTATCCAAGGATTGGATATGGCGTATTGGGGATTTCTTAGAGTAGGGACCACGCTTGATATCTTCCAGAATATTATATTCATTCCATATTTCCAATACGCGTATGGTCTTACGGATAGTGCGGGCCGTATTGACTTTAATTCCTTGTGGTCTTTGGTGAGTGCGGGCACATATACGCCGTATCTTCCTTGATGGATACGGCGTATTGGTCTTCAGAATAGTAATCTTCAAAATATCTTCATTTAAGCTCAAAAATGCGCGCCTTTTGCTAATATTCACCAAGTACTCCATAATTACTGCAATTCTCAAATATATAACGATTAAGTTACAAATCGTTGCAATAACTAACAAAATGGGTTAATAACATGGGATAAATTGATCATAAAATAGATGTTTATTTGATTGTCATCAAATATCCATTCACTTGAATCCTACTTGTCCTCAAGTAGCATTAAAAGTTTTATAAAAATATCCCTAATGTTATATTTTCCGCTAAAGTTATATTATATTTAATCTATTACAAGTACCAACCAAACACCGTCACGAAATAAGAAGATGAAAACACAGTCAAATGCACTCAACTAATCTATGTGGTAACATGTAACTAATTTGCTCAATTGCTTAATCGTGACGAATATTCTATTAAAATCTTGGCAAGGATACACATCTCCACCACTAAAGCCAAGGAGTAACAAGTTTATAAAGGTAAATATGGGTTTTTGTATGGAAAGGCTTATGATCATTCTACAATCTTTCACCAGAAGTACCACTCCAACAAGGCAAGCCTGAAGCAACCATACAGCCGTAACGACGAAGTTATAGACAATGTGTTCGTCACATCCCATTCGAATTTAACCAACGTTTCATGAAGAATGATAAAGGGTAGGAAACCTTCTAACTTTCGCCATAGTAATAAACCAACAAAGCAGCTGAGACATGCATACATGGCTGTAATGACGAAATATACATGCACGCTCGATCACATCCTCATTTGCGTAAAGCTCATGGTTAATCATTAGGTGAGAGGAAAGTAAATTGTTGTTAAATAAAAATCAAGAAACAAATATATTAAGACTAGGAAGATACAAGTTGCTAGACACTTTTTTCTGACGTTACCATGATAAAGATACAACTATTTACAACATCTTGATCATAGATCAAAAACAACAACCTAAGTTGGCGTTCCCGTAACGGTCAACTTCTCAATCATCCCAAAACTTTTACATACTTCACAAGGCAAGTGGCGATATCTACCACTTTGTACAATACTCTACATCGTTGATTTTTGTTGCATATCAACGAATAATCGATCCTTCGTGAAATTCCTTTGGTTTTTGCTTTGCGAAACGATTATCTTCAAAATTTCTGTATCTTTTTTTTGTTGCAATTTTTTTCATTTTTTTCTTTTTTTTCATACCATCTAACTATATACGAAACTCGGAGTAGTTTCACCATCTCAACGATCATAATAATTCCGGAATAATTCCGTCGATAGTCCTATTCGTTCTTTCGGTGTAACATTCCGTATTTTCAGGTCATTTACAACTCTATTTACTTCACTATTATTTTATTTTCTCTTTCTCGTACGCCTTTACTTTTAATTCTTATCATATAATTAAATCGCGTAAGCTAAAAAAATCTCGTTCAACGCAAACGGACACCAAACAAATTAAAGTTTACATAAAATAAGCATTTTATTTTTACAAAAGTAATTATTAACTTTGTGTATTTTTAATTTTTTTATCGTTTAACGTAAGTGTTTACTTCGCAGATAAATTTCGTTTAGGCATCTCGGACCGCCAAAATTAATCTAACGCAGATCAACGAATACCTATTATTATTTCTCAATGCTCAAAGTTTATAAAACTTTACCCATGAATACCATATGAGCCGAATTCTACCTAAAGAAATAAACCAAGACTCATAATTCACAAGTATGTACTTATTATTTAAACTATACAACATATATCTTATGTAATATAGATAATTATTCAAGATATCAAATGCACCAACTTTTCTATTTCCCCTCATGATATACGGATGGAAAAGTGTCCCAAGGGGACACATAGCTCACATTTTCACCAACTTGATATTGTACATCTTGCATCTCATTAAAGGGTTAGTACATGACTAGTATTTTTGACTACTTAGTCCCCTTGTTTCACTCTCCATGTTTTCCTAGTCTTTGGTCTTTGTTAACTATTGCATTGAATATCTGGATATAAATTTACTATATACACTCACACCTCTTAAACAACAATTAACAAAATCAATATAATCTCCCTCTTTTACTCTCCTAACGACGCCTAACTTAAAGATCATAAACAAACCAACAAAAAATTTTAATTACAACATTTACAAGCATCCCTACATCATTTCTAAGATATCCTAAGGTGTTTAGAAGGCTTGGTTTGGAGTTTACAAGGGTTAAGCAAGGATTAAAGCAAGTTAGGGTTTTCTTGGAAAACCAGGGTTTTCACTCTTTATTTTCAAGCCAAGGTTTAAATCACAAGGGTGTGATTTGTTTTCTCACTCATTACTCATTTACCTAAGGTTATCTAAAACCTTAATTATTTTTTTACTACTTATGATTTCATGTGTATAATGATTATATAGTTAAATCACCATTTAAGATACTTTAAAATGGATTATCTTATGATCATGGTTTTATGAACATTATACAATATGTTATAAAGTTGTTAATATCAGTTTATGATGGAAACAAAAGTATTGTACCATGTGGGATTAAGTGTAAAAAAAGTATATATAGAAATAAGTTTAACTAAAAGTTTTACTTATTAAAAGTTCATAAGTAAAAGAGTTCGAAAGGATTTGTTATCTTTGGACACTTGACCAAATATGGCTAATGTGACCCTAGTATATATAGAGCATATATATACAAGACTTGATGAAGTACTTGTTGAATTTATAAGTCTTGTGAAATTTTAAATAAAACTAGTTATAAATTAAATATATAATATTATATAAGTTATTACAATGGTGACTGTATTGTGTTCGTTCACCAAAACCCTGGATTTTATATTTTTTATAAAATACGAACGCTCATGACGATTCCAAAAAGGTAAGAACTTCAAAGAAAAACCGTATTTTATGAACAAGTAGATACGACGATTACAAGTTTACGATAATTAATACTTTTATAAAAATAATTTTATAAAAAGTTACTGTTCATCAGGAACATTTATTTTTGGAAAACATCATAAATAAGTAGAACTTTTAATTACGAGAACGTGCTCGAAAGAATCACTAAAAACGGAGCTAAAACGAGTAAGATACGACGTTTCAAAGTTATCGAACTTATTTATAAAAAGCGGAAAAACCGTAAATGCTTGTCACAGCTACTGAGACACGATTTTTTTAGAGGACCTTCGGGTCCCGATTGACCAAAGTGTAAACTATAAAGTTTGATCGTTAACGACGACATTTTACATAAACCTGCCGATTTTCATAATTTTCGGATGTATAGTTTGTAAACTAGACACTTTTCCTGACATGAATAGTGTTTGGTTCTTTTAAAAAATAAATTTTTCTGCGAACATTTTTAAAATCTTTGATATAATATTTTCTTTCATTTCTTTAAACTTTTATAAATATTATTTTTACAAAGACAATTAAATTATTTATTCGGTTATACGAGTACGAACTTGTGTATTTGTTTAACACATGTGATTTAAATATATTTCATAAATACAAATTAGATGGTAGGATGTCTGCAATATAGAATTATAAATGTAGTAGTTTTATTCAAAGTACTTAGTACTCATACGACTCATATTACTAGGTTTGCTTTCAGGATAATTTCCGTGACACGTTTTCTAGTCATTACTTGTAAAACTCGCTTATTATCATCCTTCACTTCTAATTAGTTCATAGCCCCATTTACTTGTTTTAAACAAACTCTACGGGGTGAAAATTAACATGTTGTTTTACTATGGACAGTAAGTGTTTTAAATTGTATGCTATCCCAATTGTTGCCTGATTATTATTGCTAAGTTACCAGCATTGCCATCTAAGTCCCTAACCAAAATCATGACACCGTCAATTGCTATTATAAGTCGAGCGCTAATGTTGTGTGGAATAGATCTAATCGGGACCTAACAATCCCCCCCCCTAGAATTTCTGGTCACAAGTGTGATCATGGTCATTTAGGCATTTAGAGAATAGTAGCTGTTGCAGACACCCTACATTATTTTAGGGCACTGACAGTTAAGGTTTCGGTGTCATGAGCTTAGTGCAATTATACATGTTTGGACTACTGAATTTGTTTCATATTTTACCATTACCTAAATCTTGTGGTCCACTCTTTTAACTGATAAACCTATGAATTCAACATCAACCATTGTGTGTTGATACTTTAGCATGTTTTTAATTTCAGTCCTAAGGTATAAGCTTGGATGGGAGCCGTGACGGATATCAATGAAGATGGATTCTGTGTTTACTTAAATTCGATGCAACTTTATCTTTTAAAAACTTATATCATCTTTTGGGATTATGAAGCTTTTGTTTAAAAGGACATATGTAGTATGTTTATGACTCTTTTAATATTTTGGGACCATAACTGAAAACTCTAATATTTTAAAATGCAATCCGAATGAAACTTATTTAACTCTCTTTTAAAGGATCGTTCTTATATCTAGATTGTTGTACTAAGACGTACACCCCCTTGTTACCATTCCCGCTGCTAACCAAAGATTTTGGGTGTGTTACATAATGGTATCAAGAGCCAAGGTTATAGGGAACTGGATCATTTTCAAAACCTAGTCTATAACCAGATGTTTAAAAGTTTTTCTTTTTCTTCATTTTCTTTCAAAATACAGAATCCTTCATCACTTATCCGATATCCGCGCGCGTATTCCCCGATCCTTACTTACTCTTCTGATTATCATTATTGTATTATATAGTTTATATATAATACTTGGTTTAAATTTCGACCCCTTACGTCTACCTTCTAGCGTAGTACTATTCATTCGTATCAGTCGATTATATAAATATTGACCATTCTGATTAATGATGTTTATAAAAGCATCATCGTTTAAAATAACTATCGTTGTGAACTAAATCTTGTGGTTATGTGGATTCATTATAGAATTGCATACTGTATTGATGATAAATTCATGATTAGTATGATATTCTTATTTCACATTATTATCATATACCTCGACTCGGCGTACTCTTACAAATTCTTACCGAATTGTGTATTTGTATTACCAGAGTCATGCCACCCAGAAGATTGAAAAAGAAATCTGTTAAGAGATTAGTGGAGAAACATGTGGCTAAAGCTATTGAAGAATACGAAAAGTCTAGGGCTAATCTAGATAGTGCTGGAAGTTCAGGAGGAAACACTAGGAATGTTGGAGGAACTGCGAATGTGCAGGGTTGTTCGCACAAGACTTTTATGAATGGAAAGCCTCGCTCATTTAATGGAACGGAGGGTGTTGTGTTAAGAAGGCGTTGGAGTAGAGAAGTGTGGAGAAAGTGTTTTGAAACTTGACAAGTGTGCGAAGAGATAAGGTTATGTTTGCTGCAGAGTACTTATTCGAAGGGTCGTTGCGTTAACAAGGTGGAATGGGAATGTGCACACCCTAGGGCTCGTCAATGCTAACCGTATTCCCTGGATTGAATTCAAGACGATGATGACTACGGAATACTGCCCAGCAATCGAAATCCAAAGGATAGAGCAAGAACTCTGGACTTTGACTCTGAAAGGAGATGACATCGAGGCATACAATAATCGTTTCCATGAGCTGGCCTTGATGTGTCCTGAATTGGTGCCTACTGAAAAGAAGAAGATTGAAAGGTACACTCGTGGGTTTCCTGAAAGAATCAAAGGAAATATCACTTCTTTAAAGCCTTCAACGCTACATGATGTCATCAACATGGGCCCGGTGAAACTGGTTAGCAATCATTCAGGGTAGGGCTATCTAGAATTGGTGAAAGCAATAAGAGGAAATGGGAAGAACCAACCAAAGAAACAAACCAACAAGAAAAACCCAAAACAACAACAACAACAACAACCGCAACGAAACAAACAACGTACACCAACAACAAATATAGGAAGGTCATTAAACTGCAAGAGCCTATGCTGGCACCTAGCCGCACTGAGGCAGGGTTAATTGCTGGAAATCTGCAAAGTCAACCGTTAGATCTCTCACCACATAGGCAAATGCCCTCCAAAGTGTCAAAAGTGCCAAAGAACTGGTCATCGGGAGAAAGATTGTAGAGTTAGGGTTCCAGGTGCAGGAGTTACCCTGCAGGATGTGACTTGTTATGGATGTGGTGAAAAAGGACATTTCAAGGACAAGTGTCCAAAAGGAAGGAACCAGCAGAATAAGGGAGCTCGTGCGAGAGCTTATGTGGTGGCTGAAAATCCTCAGCAGAATCCGAATGTGGTCACGGGTACGTTTCTTCTTAATGATCACTACCTTGTATCCTCTTTGATTCTGGTGCTGAGAAGAGCTATTGTATCTTTTTGCGTTTACCACCTTTATTGATATTGCCGCCCCCCAAAAAAAAAACCCCAAACCTGTGTAAAATACTAGTTATGAAGTAGAGTAGCAGAATGGAAATGTGGTAGATACCGAACACAGTTTACGTATTGCAGCTACCTTAGTCTTGCTTAAATCACGTGTTCAAAAAAATTGACCCTACTCCCAACCCGACTAGAAGTTTCGATGTCATTGTGGCAATGGATTGGTTGGCATACCACCGAGGATGTCATAGAATGTTATTTTGAAAAAGATTATCCGAAATTCCTCTTCCGAATGGCGAGATTCTTAAAGTACAAGGCGAGAGGCCGGAAAAGGATCCTGGATCACTTGCGTGTATCAAGGCTGATGAAAAGAAGCTTGATGACATTCGGGTTGTCCGAGACTTCCCTGAGGTATTTCCAGATGATCTGTAGGTTTAAAATAAGAAATCTCCTGTTCGTGAGAAAGAGTTCCGATACGATCTGATTCCAGGGGCGCGTCGACAGTTGTTAAATCACCATACGATTAACTCCGTCAGAGATGTTTTAGAGTTGCCGAACGTTAGAAGCAGCTTCAAGATGAAGGGTTTCATTCATTCGCCCCAGCATTCACTCATGGGAGCACCCGTGCTTTTTTGTCAAAATAAAACGTTGCGATGAGAATGATAAATGACTAAATGGAATTAAATAAGTTCACTATAAAGAACCGCTATCCTCTCCCCAGAATTGACGACTTGTTTGATCAATTACAAGGTGCGTGTTGTTTCTCCAAGATAGATCTTCGTTCAGGATATCATCAGTTAAGAGTTCGAGAAGAAGATATACCGAAAACCGCGTTTAGAACCCGATATGGGCATTTTGAGTTCACAGTTATGCCATTTGGGCTGACAAACGCACCAGCAATATTTATGGACTTAATGAACCCCGTTGCAACCTATTTTGGACAAATTTTAAGTGAGTTCATCTGACGACATCATAATCTACTTCAAAGTCAGAAGAGGAACTGAAGTCCCACCTGAAGACGGATTTTAGACTTACTCCAAGAAGGAAATTTATTGCCAACTTTTTCAAAGTGCAAAATTTTGGTAAAAGAAGATCCATATCCTATTACATGTATCAACCGTGACGGTATCCACGTGGATCCTAGCAAGGTTGAGTCGGTCAAGAACTGGAAGACCCCTAAATCGTCAACTGAAATCCGTTCATTTATAAGATTGGCGGGTTATTACCGAAGGTTTATTGAGAATTTTTCCAAGATCGCCAAACCTCTCACCCTGTTGACCCAAAAGATTAAGGCATATGTGTGGGGCGATAAGCAAGATGAAGCTTTCCACATTCTGAAGGAGAAGCTATGCAATGCTCCATTGTTTAGCACACCTCGCCCGATGGACCAACGACTTTTGTTCTATTGTGATGGCATCGAAACAAGGTTTTGGTGCGTTCTGATGCAGAAGGGAAAAAGTGAAGCGTATGCGTCAAGACATTGAAAGACGCATAGAGCGAAAATTATCACCACACGACCTGGAATTGGGTGCGGTGGTGTTCGCCCTTAAAATCTGGAGACATTATCTTTATGGACGAAAAGTGTTATCTACACTGACCACAAGAGTCTCCAGTAATATTTGACCAGAAAGATTTGAATATGGGCCAAAGGCGGTGGATCGAGCTGCTCAGTGACTACGAATGTGAGATCAAATACCACCCGGGCAAGGCAAATGTGGTGGAGATTCCTTGAGTAGAAAAGAAAGGCTTAAGCCAAGGCGAGTACCTGCTATGAGTATTACTATTCATTCTGGACTTAAGACTAAGATTTTGGAAGCACAGGGCGAAACTTCCAATGATCTCAAAGCTCCAACTGAATGGCTAAGAGGATTAGAAACACACTTTGAGCAACGAAATGATGGTGGAATTTACTTATTCGATCGTATCTGGATTCTATCAGTTGGTGGTGTAAGGAAATTGATCATGGATGAAGCTCATACTTCTAGATATTCAATACATCCGGGTGCTGATAAGATGTACTATGATCTGAGAGACTTGTATTGGTGGCCTGGTATGAAGAGAGACATTGCTGAGTACGTTAGCAGGTGTCTTACGTGCTCTAAGATTAAATCCGATCATCAGAAACCCT
Organism: Tanacetum coccineum; assembly: GCA_026074375.1. NCBI lineage: Eukaryota > Viridiplantae > Streptophyta > Magnoliopsida > Asterales > Asteraceae > Tanacetum > Tanacetum coccineum. Next base: position 9,135 of record BQNB010021302.1, on the reverse strand, counting down.
TAGGATTACTTCAGCAACCAGAAATCCCTGAGTGGAAATGGTAGAAGATAACAATGGACTTAGTCACAAAGTTGCCTAGAAGCGCAGTGGGTATGATGCGATTTGGGTCATTGTGGATAGATTGACCAAGTCGACTCACTTCTTACCTATTCGTGAAGATTACAAAACAGAGAAGCTAGCAAGGATTTATATCAACGAGATTGTGGCAAGACATGGCGTGCTGGTGTCAATCATCTCTGACCGTGATGGTCGATTCGCGTCACACTTATGGCAAGCTCTTCAGAAGGTGTTAGGTACAAAACTACGTATGAGTACGGCTTACCCACCCTTGAGACACCTATGTCAGTAGTGAGCGTACTATTCAGACTCAGGAGAGATATGCTTACGAGCCTTGTTTTTATGATTTGTGTGGCAGTTGGGATACTCATCTCCCGTTGGTTTAGTCTTCTTATAATAACAGTTACCACTCGAGCATTAAGTGCGCACCATTCGAGGCTCTGTACGGGCGGAAATGTAGATCCCTTGTGATATGGACTGAAGTGGGAGAAAGTCAGCTTATTGGACTAGAACTGGTACAAGAAACGACAAAAAAGATTTTTCAGATTAAGGAAAGGTTGGAAACGCAAGGAACCCAGAAAAGCTATGCTAATAAGAGGCTTAAGCCTCTTGAATTCAAAGTTTAGAGACCGAGTTTTACTTAAAGGTATCTCCATGGATAAAAATCAAGAAACAAATAGATTAAGACTAAGATACAAGTTGCTAGACACTTTTTTCTGACCGTTACCATGATAAAGATACAACTATTTACAACATCTTGATCATAGATCAAAAACAACAACCTAAGTTGGCGTTCCCGTAACGGTCAACTTCTCAATCATCCCAAAACTTTTACATACTCCACAAGGCAAGTGGCGATATCTACCACTTTGTACAATACTCTACATCGTTGATTTTTGTTGCATATCAACGAATAATCGATCCTTCGTGAAATTCCTTTGGTTTTTGCTTTGCGAAACGATTATCTTCAAAATTTCTGTATCTTTTTTTTGTTGCAATTTTTTTCATTTTTTTCTTTTTTTTCATACCATCTAACTATATACGAAACTCGGAGTAGTTTCACCATCTTCACGATCATAATAATTCCGGATAATTCCTTCGATAGTTCCTTCGTTCTTCGGTGTAACATTCCGTATTTTCAGGTCATTTACAACTCTATTTACTTCACTATTATTTTATTTTCTCTTTCTCGTACGCCTTTACTTTTAATTCTTATCATATAATTAAATCGCGTAAGCTAAAAAAATCTCGTTCAACGCAAACGGACACCAAACAAATTAAAGTTTACATAAAATAAGCATTTTATTTTTACAAAAGTAATTATTAACTTTTTGTATTTTATTTTTTTATCGGTTACGTAAAGTGTTTACGTTTCGCGATAAATTTCGTTTAGGCATTCTCGGAACCACCAAAATTAATCTACGCTTCAACGAATACCTATTATTATTTCTCAATGCTCAAAGTTTATAAAAATTTACCCATGAATACCATATGAGCCGAATTCTACCTAAAGAAATAAACCAAGACTCATAATTCACAAGTATGTACTTATTATTTAAACTATACAACATATATCTTATGTAATATAGATAATTATTCAAGATATCAAATGCACCAACTTTTCTATTTCCCCTCATGATATACGAATGGAAAAGTGTCCCAAGGGGACACATAGCTCACATTTTCACCAACTTGATATTGTACATCTTGCATCTCATTAAAGGGTTAGTACATGACTAGTATTTTTGACTATTTAGTCCCCTTGTTTCACTCTCCATGTTTTCCTAGTCTTTGGTCTTTGTTAACTATTGCATTGACTAGTCTTGGATATATATTACTAGTATACACTCACACTCTTCACAACACTTAACAAAAATCAATATCTCTCCCTCTTTTACTCTCTTATACACGTCCCAACTTAAAGATCATAAACAAACCATACAAAATTTAATTACAACATTTACAAGCATCCCTACATCATTTCTAAGATATCCTAAGGTGTTTAGAAGGCTTGGTTTGGAGTTTAAAGCAAGGATTAAAGCAAGTTAAGGTTTTCTTGGAAAACTAGGGTTTCACTCTTTATTTTCAAGCTAAGGTTTAAATTACCTAAGGTCATCTAAAACCTAATCCTTTTTACTACTTATGATTTCATGTGTATATATATATAATGTTTATATGGCTCATCACCATTAATGATACTTTTAAACTTGAAAAATGGATTTTTCTTGTGATCATAGTTTTGTATACTTTTACACATGTTATATAGTTGCTAATATCATTAAGTATTGTTCATGTTGTTTAAGTGTATTTAAGTATATTTAATATAGTTTACTTAATAAGTTTTCTTATTAAAGGTTATAAGTTAAGAGTTGGGATAGGTACAGGTTAGCTTGGAAACTTGGAACCATATATGGACTAATGGGACCCTATATATCTTGACTTTATGATATTAGACTTATGGTGGAACTTGTGGTATTTTATTATAGTTGGAATTTTAATATAACCTAAGTTATATAATTTTAAATAATATATAAGTATTACAATGGGGACTGTTTTGGTTCGTTCTCCAAACAGTGGATTTTATATTTTTATAGAATAGTACATCTCATGACGATTCCAAAAAGGTAAGAAACTCGAAAAACCGATTTATAACGAAGTAGATACGCGATTACCAAGTTTCGATAATTAATATTTTATAAAATTAATTTTTTAAATAATTACTGTTCATTCAGGACCATTTATTTTTGTAACAAATCTTAAATAAGTAGAATTTTTAATTACGAGGACTAATGTGCTCGAAAGGATTCACTAAAAACGGAGCTTAATAACGATTAAGATACGTCGTTTCAAAAGTTATCGGAACAGTTATTTATAAAAGCTGAATAAACCGTAAATGCTTCAGCAGCTATTGAAACTCATTTTTGAGGACCTTCGGGTCTGATTGAGCCAAAGTGTAAATCTATAAAGTTGTTCGGAACGACATTTTACATAAACCTGCCGATTTTCATAATTTTCGGATGTATAGTTCGAAAACTAGACACTTTTCCTGACATGAATAGTGTTGGTTCGTTTTAAAATAAATTTTTGCGAAACATTTTAATAATCATTTCTATAATTTTTTATTCATGTCTTAAACTTTATTAATTTTATTTTTACAAGAATAATTATATTATTTATGGATTATACGAGTACGAAACATCTGGTATTTGTTTAACATATGTGATTTGAAAATATGATTTCATAAACACAATATTAGATGGTGATGTAGCTATTAGATTTATATTATGGTAGTAGTCTATTCAAAGTACTTAGTACTCATTACGAACCATATTTTACTTAGGTGCTTTCGGATATTTTCGTGACACAGTTTTATGTCTTTACTCGACTTATTTCATACTTAAATATCTAAGTGAGTTAATTGCCCCATTTTACTTGTTTACAGAATCTTAGGGTGTGAAATTAACATGCTTGTTTTACTATTGGACACAAGTGTTTTAAATTGTATGATATCCAGATTATTGCCTGAATATTATTGCCTAAGTTACGCATGCCATCTAAGTCCCTACCAAATCATGAACCGTTAATTGCTATTATAGTGAGCACTAGTGTTGTGTTTAGATTCATATAGGGGATTAACATTCCCACCTGGAATTTCTGGTCATCAAGTTGATCTGGTGCATATTTACATTTGAGAGGAATTAGTAGGTGTTTGGCAGACAACCCTACATTATTTTGGGGCACTTGACTTTTAAGTTTCTCGGTGTCATGTGCTTTGTGGCTTTAATACATGTTTTTGGACTATGTAATTTGTTTAACACATAGTCTACCATTACCACGTATATCTTGTGGTCCACTTCTTTTAATTGATTAGACCTATGAATTCACTCAACCATTGTGTTGATCTTTAGCATGTTTAATTTCAGGTCCTAAGGTATAAGCTTGGATGGGAAGCCGTGACGGTATCAATGAGATGGATATGTGTTTACTTAAATTAGATCAACTTTATCTTTGAAAACTTATGCATCTTTTGGGATTATGATGCTTTTGTTTTAATGGTCGTAAGTAGTATGTTTATGAGCTCTTTTTATATGTTAGGAACCTATAACTGAAAACTCTGTTTTTTAAAATGAATCTGATTGAAAAACTTTAATTTAAAACGTCTACTTTTGAGGTCGTTTCTTATATCTTGAATGTTGTACTAAGACGTAGGCACCAATTGGTTTCCCATTCCGCTGTACAGATTTGGGGGTGTTAATTTGGACTCACCATAATTTGTGCTGGTAAGTTACTTTCTCATGTGTTTAGGACTTATAATAAACCATTTCAATTTGCATTGTGCAAATTTCCAACCACACCAATGTTAGTAAATGACACAACACTGGGAAATACAAAAACTTTTCTCTTTAACGCAAATAGCAACTGTAAATTAAACTTAATCTAAAAAGGGTATGTTAAGTGTAAGGGTGTACGTAAACAAATAATTGGTGGAGTTCCTATAAGGATTGGCTCTTTGGGTTGTTCTTCGTGGATCTGCACTCTATAGTATGAGTGTGGAAAAGGGTTTTAAACTAGAGGTTAAACTAACCGGATTTAGTTCAGCTTAATAAACAAAATGGATATGCGATTTGGTGTAATCCTAAAATTTTATCCAATGTAAAACAAGTTACTCTATTAAATCCATAATATTTTATGGGTGGTATCAAGTGATATACCAAACCAAAATCTAAGTTACTACATCACTAGAACACTAATATTTTGTGGAATTTGGGTAAACATTTAGAAACGGATAGGCTAAATCCTTACAATATCTAACAAGGGTTATTGTGTGCGGGTTATGTATCAAGTAATTTCACAAAGTATGCTTGAAAAAAAATTTAAATTTGAGCTAATTTAAGTAATTTTAATGCTGAAAAATCGATATGACAAAGTAAACATTCTAATTCCATACTCCACTTGAATTTTGACAACGTCCTCGTTTGTATAGATAAACATTAAAAAATAAAGAATTAAGAAAGAATTAGAATGAGAAACTCCCCTGATATTTGCTCGGTAGTGATTCTCCATTTGAACTTTATAAGCAGATTGTGTGTGTTGAACAACCGTCTTGAGGTTTCAAGACTCTAACACTTAAAGATCTTCCAGATTTGTAAATTCTCCACCAATATTTGTCGATATTTTTTTTTCACGAGGTCCTGTGTAAAATAGGAAAAACGTGCATTCCTATCTTGGCATCTATGGTTAATTTAAACTAAACTAAATACGAGTCAGTCTGGTGGATATGCCGTATCAAATTAATGAATACGCCGTATTCCAGAGCTGACAATAATGTTTTTAAAATGCAATAAAAATAAAAACTGATAACGTTCAGACAATCAATACGCCGTATGGTATGGAGCGGATACGCCGTATTGGTGTCTAGGAAGACAGACTCGATAAAATTAAATAACAATCCGGGTTGTCTCCCGGGAAGCACTTTTGTTTACAGCAAAGTCTTTAAGTTAGACTTGTCTTCAGCTTCTCTTCACTATTTGGTGCGCGTCACCATCCATCCTTCGTCTATTTTCTAAAAGATTTCTTGGTAAGATCGGCACGCCTCTTCTCTCGTGATCGTAAGATCGTCTTATTCGTCTTCTTTTACAGCAACATACTCTTCATCATTATTGAACGGATATTTGATCATCATATATCTCCTTATATTGCACATCGGTATCTCATGAACTTCACATGATTATTCTCTCTCATTATCTTCATGATTTATCTCATAAGCATCATCATAGTTTGTATATATGTTCCATCGTTTCTCTTGTTCGTAATGTGACTCATCGTCACCTTCATTGATAAATCCTTCCATGATAGCTTTGTTTCTTAAAGCCTCATATTTAAGTTCACTATCTTCCAAAGCCTCGTACCATTTGTAATCCTGATAATGGAGTTGGTTTCCAATAATGTAAGTTCTGGGTAAGTTTCCTCCATTACAGTATCTATCATCCTTCTAGTCAACACGATCAATAAACCATTGGCAATATCCAATTAACTAGTTAAGCCCGAAGCATATCCTAGACACAGATTTAGAAAGACAATATTTGTGATCCTATGATTCTAGATGTATAAATTACTATATGGAGAGCTATCCCAGACTCTAGATTTACTTGGTCCGTATCACTAGATCCAGTTGAATGATAGGTCGCATACAAAAGCGCGTAAACAAGTATAAATTGATAAACATAAACAAGCATTCAACGATAAATCAAGAAATCGAGATAAACAAATACCAAACATTCAGATCTTCATAATAATGGCTAATACCCGAAGGTATTAGCCTTCAAACGTCATAATAAATACAAAAGCAATTATTTAGCCAAGGTAAACTAACCGAGTTAACGAATGATACCAAAAACTGAACGATTACTAAAGTATATGGAATTACACGTTGTCTCCTATGGAATTGATAGCGTTGCTCGACCTCTTCTGCTCTTTTTCTCCTCTGAAAATCGACTTTTATGGTTTAGGTATCGAGAATATGATTTAGCACACTTAAAACTCGTTTTTGAGTTTTCTATTTATAAGGTCTGGAAGTCGGTTCGATACGGCGTATCCAAGGATTGGATACGGCGTATTAGGGATTTCTTGGAGTAGGGACCACGCTTGATATCTTCCAGAATATTATATTCATTCCATATTTCCAATACGGCGTATTGGTCTTCTCTGGATACGGCGTATTGAGCTTTATTCCTTTGTGGTCTTTGGTGAGTGCAGGCACGGATACGCCGTATCTTCCTTGATGGATACGGCGTATTGGTCTTCAGAATAGTAATCTTCAAAATATCTTCATTTAAGCTCCAGAATGCGCGCCTTTTGCTAATATTCACCAAGTACTCCATAATTACTACAATTCTCAAATATAAACGATTAAGTAACAATTCTTTGCAATAACTATACAAAATGGGTTAATAACATGGGATAAATGATGCTATAAAATAGACGTTATTTGATGTCATCAGTAACCCTGATAATTTCCGTGGTACCGAAGGAGCTGTTGAGCTTAGGAGATAGTTTGAGAAAACAGAAATGACTTTTGGGATAAGCGAGTGTGCGGAAGATAAGAAAGATAAGTTTGTTGTTGCTACACTACGAGTACCTGCACTGACTTGGTGGAACTCTAAAGTCGTAATTTTAGGACTAGATGTTGCTAACCAAATGGGGTGGACTGAGATGAAGAAATTAATGACAGCAGAGTTTTGTCCTGCTGAAGAACTACAAAGAATGGAAAACGAGTTGTGGAACCTGAAGGTCAAGGAGTATAACATGGTGGCTTATACTTAAAGATTTAATAAGTTAGCTTTGATGTGTCCAAGAATGGTCGAGCTTTAATGAGTTAGCTTTGATGCTTACATCCGAGGGTTGTCTGATAACATCAAGGGTGAAGTTACTTCTTCTAAGCCTACCAATTTGAATGAAGCTGTGCGTATGGCACATAAGTTGATGGAACAAAAGTTGCAAGCTAGGAATGAAAGGATTCTTGAAGGAAATAAGCGAAAGTGGGAGAACTTTCAAAGTGGGAACAGTAGTGGTAAGAGAAACAACAAGGATAACTCACGCCAATCTTCATAGAATAATCAAAAGCAAGGAAACGCGCGAGCTATGACTACTACTCCGAATGAGGGAAAGGTGTATTCTGGATCACTTCCGGTGTGTGAACGTTGTTTTACTCGCCATGTTGGTCAATGTACGATCAAGTGCCACAAGTGTGGAAAGATGAGGCACAAAGCGAGGTATTGCAAGGAAAAGAATGTTCCCACGAGTGCAAACGCTTAGCCCACTTGGACTTGTTAAGATTTTAGAGAGCAAGGTCATACGAGGAACCGATGACCAAAGAATGTCAAGCAAGAGGAAGTTAGAGAAGCTCGTGGTCGAGCTTATGTCGCTTTAAGGGATGATCGCCCTTATGGTCCGAATGTGGTTAAGGTACGTTTTTTACTCAATAACCGCTATGCTTCTGTTTTAATTGATTCTGGTTCCAATAGGAGTTTTGTAGACACTAGATTTAGTTCCATGCTTGATATCGATCGGGTTAAAATAGATACCAGTTACGAGGTAGAGTTAGCCGATGGAAGGATGGTTAGTACGAACACTGTTTAAAGGTTGCACTTTGAATTTAGTAAACCATATTTTTTAAATCGATCTCATGCCGATTGAGCTTGGTACGTTCGATGTTATAATTGGTATGGATTGGCTTGTCAAGCATGATGCCGATATCCATTTAGGTGGGGAGAAGGTTGTTCATGATCCCTTACTGGAACGATTACGTTGACAGTCGAAAGAGAATTAAAGAGGATATTCCCAACTTAAAATGTCATATCTTCTATTAAAGCCCGTGAGTATATTAAACGAGGTTGTCATTTGTTTTTGGCACATGTAACTGAGAAGAAACTAAAGGAGAAGCGATTGGAAGACGTGCCAGTAATTATTGACTTTCCTAATTGCCGAGACTACCACTGCCGAGGCAAGTAGAATTTCGAATTGATCTGGTACTGGGGGCTGCACCTGTTGCACGAGCACCGTATCATTTGGAACCGTCTGAGATGAGAGAGTTATCGGAGCAATTGCGAGAGCTGTTGGAGAAAGGATTTATTCGTCCGAGTTCATCCTAGTGTTTTTCGTGAAAAAGAAAGATGTGTCTTTTTGAATATGTATTGATTACCGCGAATTGAACAAGTTGACTATCAACTATCGTTATCCTCTCCCGAGAATCGATGATTTTTTTGATCAACTTCAAGGTTCGAGCATGTATTCTAAGATCGATCTGCGATCAGGATATCATCAGCTTCGCATTAACGAAGAGGACATTCCAATTACTGCATTTAGAACTCAGTATGGTCACTTTGAGTTTCAAGTAATGCCATTTGGATTGACCAATGTGCATGCTGTATTCATGGACTTGATGAACCAAGTATGCAAGCCATATCTTGATAAGTTCGTCATTATGTTCATCGATGATATTTTGGTTTATTCCAAGGACAAAGAAGATGATGGAAAGCATTTGGAGATTATTTTGGAGTTGCTTAAGAAAGAGAGATT